>JAPQWV010004169.1:0-33148 GCA_027422505.1 Craterostigma plantagineum | reverse complement strand
GAATCTGATATTCCTTGTTCTTAAGTGTTCTGTAACATATTGTGTGTTTATATAAGAAAAGTGCTATTCTACTAAAAGAAATGCTAGCTAACCATCTAATCATAATAACAAAATAAACAAACTAAAACAACTATTAGTTAAGTCTGATCCACAGTGCAATATTCTTCAAATTGCATAAACGATCTATGCATCCTATTTCAATAGCCGAAGTACATTGACAGAAATCACTCTTCTATGTCGATATTTTGTTTTCGAAACTATATTCCAGGGTTTTGCAGGTTATTTAGTTATGTATAGATTCTGTAACAGACTTCATTTCGTTTTTATCTGTGTAAATTTTCTCGCTGTTTGCCAAGAAGATCCCTTACTTGGAGTTGGACGTGTTCAGCTGGTCAAGTCGGTGCTCTCGGCGCTTCACGCTTACTGGTATGGGGTCTTTCTTTTACCTGAAGTTGTTATCCACGGCTTGGAGCAGTGACGGATCTAGGATTGTACACATTGGGAGGCTCGACAGGGCCGGATTTTGACCCATTCATCTAGAGCCATATAATTTTTGGGACATTTTAGTATTTGAGAGTCTCACCTCACCTGTATGGTCTACGTTGGGGCCTCACTTTATTTAAAAACGCATGATCTCCAAAAATGAAAAATGGCCCTCGCTACTCAATCACAATGTCCGCTCGTCAACCAGCCCACATAGAAAATTCACCACCTGTCTGCATCAACCAATATCCAAGATTCTAAAACCGGGTTTCGAATCGGACCGGAAAATTAGTGGTATAAGGTTTAGTTGGTTAACTGGAATAAAACCGGTACTAAACCGAAATAAAACCGGTGTATTTAAAAATAAAATATTAAAATTATTACAAAATGACTATTTTATCTTTTCGTAGAGAATATTGAATCATACATAGCGGAATTTGGCTGTTATACACCTTGAAAATATTTTTTGACTTTTATCTATTAAAGAGTTAAAAATAATATAAGAATTTGGGCTTATTTTATACATAGAAACAAAAAATCAAGTTTGGGCCGACAACTTTTCGGCCCATTAGCTTACTTCGAAGCGGATTAAGCTTTGTTTTTTCCTTTTCATATTAAAAAAGCCCAAAATCTGCAAATAAGGCCCAAAATATGAAAAAGACTAACTAATAGAAATAAAAAAAAAAAAAAAGCCCAAACCATTTTTAACCAACCCAGCCGATCATTATGCCCTATTCATCAGGATTCAGGGGGGCTTTGCCTGCGTAGAAGGAAAAAAGCAACACCCGTCGGAGTTTTTGCCGGCGCACCCCTAAGGGGTAAGCCGGCCGGCCGGGGGGGCAAAAGACCACCCGAGCGCCGCTGTTGATCAGTCCCTGGCTTGGAGGCTCGGTTTCGACGGTTTCTTTGGTCGGGTTCGGCGCGTTAAAGTTGCTTGGCTGATGTATGTCTACCGCGTCAGGAAGGGGGCCTCGCGGTCACAGGTGCATATTTGGAGCGTTGTCACTAAGGAGGCGGTCCGTCTGGGGTTGACTGGCTACATTGTACCGTCTTCGATCTCGTTCTCAACCGACGGCAAACGACGCTTGGAGCTGGAAGAAGGTTCTCAAGTTTCGACCACTTTTACGCTCTTTTATCTCTTTTCAGGTTGGAGATGGCGTGTCTATTTGGCTGTGGACAGAACCGTTGCCTGACGGGGACGTCACTTCTTGAGCTCTTCCTCGAGGGCCGATGGTGATGGGGTTACCCCACGATGTAGTCTCAGCTCGGTTATTAATTCACACGGATGGGCTTGGCTCGATGGACCATCCGTGTGAATTAATTAATTTGATGTTTAACTCATAACTTCCATCGTGTTTCATGCATTGCATTTATAAGCAAGATGAAAAATAAAGATGGATGTTACAATTCATGTATAGTTGTATACTCATACGTTTCACAATGCTTGTGAACAAATGAGTATTAATTCCAACATTCAATGCATTTGTTTGCATGTCAGTATATCGCCTAAAAAGCATGTAGACCGCTGAAAGTCCGTATCAAATTTGCTGCTTTTGAACTTTAATACATATTATGGCAGATCCTAAATTCCAAATGAAAATTCTCCTTACTCTTGTCTCTACCCAAAAGTATAAAATAAAGTCGGAAAGGATCTTATAGTTGAGAAAGATATCATTTGTGAAGCTGAAAAAAAACAGGCATAATCATATTTGAGAACTGAATGGAAAAGGGCACCCAAAACCTTCAATTCTTCAACAGATAAAATTGTTTAGAGGTTGACTCGTCAAATCTTTCTGATAGTTTCTCCAATAAATCGAAGACCTAAAGGCAACATCCAGCAAGATTTCACAAATTGATTAACTCTGAAAAAAAAAAAAGACTGCGCCAATGGGATAAACAAACCTTCGTTGATGCGTTTCCAATCTATGTTGAGTTTAATACTTTGCATAGTTCGTGTAGCCGAGCAATCTAGAAAAGTTTATGGCGTAACTGAACATCAAATATGGGGAAGACATGACTTATTGACAGAATACGAAATTGGTCGTATAACTGATGAACTCAAAGCCAACAATAAGATGTGATAACATAAACAACACCTAATCGAAACTTGATCTCTAAATGCGGTCAAACAATAGCATAAAAAGAAACAAAAGCTGTAAGGACTTGGAGAAAATGTAAGAGATCGATTTGTACGAACCTGATATGCTGCAAACTCATCGTGCCTTTCGTGGCGAGAGACTACATTAGGAAGCTTTGTTCCGTCAGGATGAGGATTTGCCAATTATGATAGGAGCATCTTTGAGTTTCTTTGCGGATTTCTGAAAAAGTTCAGAATAATTCTTGACATAAAAGACTACCCAAGTGACTAATTGTCAATATTTTACGTCAAATCTTTCGACGGGTATTTTCCTAGTCAAGAGCTCGAGAACTACATCACCGAGCGCATTCGTTTTTGTTATGGGAAAATGCACAGTGTTTTCTTTCTGCTCACTTGTAAGAATGAATGGGAAAAGTATCGTTAGTACCACATGTGAAATGATACTAACGAAGTAGCTTGAAACATCAAGAGCAATTTTCAGTCTCAGACAATAATGAAGTACCTTGCAACATAAGAGCAATTTTCTGTCTCAAATGCCAATTTATTGTTGATCCATAGGAATGTCCTATATGACCTATGAGCAAAGCATCAGAGAATTTCATAATTAGATAATTACATGAGAAATTCATATGGACAAAGCATCAAAGGAACTGCATAGAAAAATGAGTTAAGTACCTTAAGAGAGATATCAAAAACGTTGCATCAATATGAATAATACCTTGCACACGGGATTCAAGGCTACCGTAATTCATCATATCGTACAGAAGCGTTCCTACCCATGAATGCTTAATCCAAGAAGAGAAACTATGTTATGATGCTAACACCTACTCAGAATTTCGATCATTGTGCAGAATTTTGAAAGACTAAAATGTATGATTAATCATCATCGAGATCTGAGAAATGATGATTCTGCAGAGCACCTCAAATTCTCTTTCAGATTCCTTCCATCCATCGAGGATCTTCTTAACAGCCTTTTGTGATTGTTGTCGTGAACAGATCCTTATATACACAACCGCCGCCTTCACCTATGATGCTTTTCTTCTAACTTCATTCTCGAAAAAGTGAAGGCGTGACTTAATGAATATCCTTCTCGAAGCATTTGCGGCTGCTAATGATTGAGAAATAACTATGGCATTTTTAATTAAATAAACGAAAAAAAAAATAAGTATTAAGAAAATAAACGCAATCTGAGAAGCGTTAATAAAATACGCATTTTCGTACTCCCAGGATACGAGTTACTAACTCGTATTCTAAGGTTACGACTTACTCTGGCCCGTTGACTTGTTGACCTGACGTGACTCTCGTAAATCGTACTCCCAGGATACGAGTTACTAACTCGTATACTGGGAGTACAAATTACTCGGACTGGCCAATTGACTCTTTGACCATGACATGGCAGCTTACTTGGCACCATAACTCGTAACTTTGGAATATGAGATAGTAACTCGTATTCTGAAGTTACGAGTTACTGAGGGCCCGACCAACTTGCATGGCCATGCAAGTGTCGGGTAATAATTGATCTAATTCGTAATCTGGTATTACGAGTTACGTGAATTATTCAAATAATTGACGTAACTCGTAAAACCAGATTACGAGTTACCTTAACTCGTACTTCTATCATACGATTTAATTTTCTATATAAACACACCCACTTCTCGCTTATAATTCAAACCATAATCCTAAGTTTTTTTTTAATAACTCAAACAATGGTGTCAAGTCGGGTACAAGTCGTAGTATATTTCGGCGGGGAAATAATTCAATCATCCGATTCTACCATTAAATATAGTATCTGTCCTGTTGGGTATAGGCGAATTCGTCGTAACACCAGTTTTTCCGACTTTATATCGTTGTTGTTCGAAATTACTGGTGCTGATAGCAGTCATTGTTCCTTGATTGTCCATGGCAAAAACCGTGCGGATTGTTCGACCACTTCCTCATCGCTATCATCCGTTATCGGATTGTGCAACAACCAACTCGATAATGACTTCATCGAAAGCGATGACCCCCTAATTTTATCCGCCGGCGGTCTAAAACCTAGCAACTCCCCACACTCGTCCATCCATTGAGTATGGGTCCTAGTATAAATCACACCCGAGACACAGTTACCATCTACAGGCAACCCCCACAAGATACCTACGTCCTGTAAGGTAACTGTCGCCTCCCCAACAGAAAAATGAAACGTATGGGTCTCCTTCCTCCAACGCTCTACCAACGCTGTAATCAAATGAGGATCAACCCTCTGCGACATACAGCGTAGACGCTGTACAGACCCATCTCATTCAACTTTCCTAGTAAGCGACCGTGAAGGATGTTCGGTGCTTCTCTAGTACCCCAAAATACATTCTCTAACGACCTAATCTTAATAGTTCTATCTATCGCCGTCTCATCTAATAACAAATCCCTACTACGGTGATTTGACTGCATCGTCAACACCGAACTATCAATAGGCCCGTAAGTAGAATTGAAATCCATTCTACATTTAAAAATAACAAACCAAACAAATCAACGATTAATAAAAATCAATTTGATAATAATGAAATTAACGCAAAAAATGATATTTCGTATCGTAACGGGCTAACCAAATTATTCGCTTCAAATGACGGTGTCTAGGCGGCGGGGCAGCAGCGTCTCGGGCGGCCGGTCAGTGGGGCAGCCGGGCAGTTGCGCAGCGCGGGCCGACGGGACAGCGGAAGAACGACGGGCCGGCGGGGAAGTGGTGCTCGGCGGGCTGCGGGGCAGTGGGAACGACGGGGTGGCGGTGCAGAGCGGGGCGACGGGGCAAGGCGTGGTGGCGGGGCAGAGCGAGGCGGCGGCCGGTGGGCAGGGCGTGGCGGCAGCCGGGCAGCGCGTGGTGGCGGGGCAGAGCGGGGCGGCGGGGCGGTGGGGCAAGGCGTGGAGGCAGTCGGGACGTGGGGCAGGTCGTGGTGGCAGCCGGGCAGCCGGGCGGCGGGGCAGAGCGAGGCGGCGGGCCGGTGGGGCACGGCGTGGCGGCGGCGCAGTGGGGCTCGGAGGCGGCGGGGCTGCGGGTCGCAGAGATGGAAGCTCTCTGCGGCGGCGTCGAGGCACGGGTTAGGCGGCGGCGTGGAGGTCTTCGTCTGCTTCGTCGTCGTCGGGTTCGTCGCCGTCGTCGTCGCGTGCTTCGTCGTCGGCTCGTCTTCTTCGCGATGGTAGCGTTTTAAAAATACAGATCTAACTCGTAATCCCAGGTTACGAGTTAGTAACTCGTATTCTGAGATTACGAGTTACTACACGTAAGGCGCACGCGCCAGCTCGGATAGAAACTCGTATCTCCAGAATACGAGTTACTAACTCGTAATCTGGGATTACGAAAATTGCTATTTTATTAATTCTTTTCAAATTCCGTTTTTTGTTAATGCTTCTTTTTTTATTTATTTAATTAAAAATACCAATAACTATACCGTCTGAGGGTATAAAAAGAAAAGAGTATATTCTAAATCAATAGTACCCAAATAATCTTTGCTTCAGCAGCATCTTTCGTTAACCTTCTCAATCTATAGATCACGTAATAGCAGCAAGATAACACCCAGAAGATATGAAACTACAATAAGAGCATAAGGATCGACTTGCTCAAATCTTGATGATGTATTTCCCTTGAAGACAAATCTGATGAAAATTTAAAGATGTCTTATGCTCTATCTGCTAGATCATACATATCGTGATTGCTCCTTAGTGCATCTACCCCAAATAATAAGTATTTAACAAATTCTTAAAGATGTTTTCGCAGTCACATACAGACTCACTACTTTTTATAAATATAGATCGTCATTCAATATGAACATTTCTTGCATAAACATTAAGCCGAATGTCCTAACCGTACACAGAGTAAAACGCACACATATCAACGCAGAACGAACTGTAGTCCTGGAACAATAGAGAGTCTAAATCTACCTTGATTATAAATATTCAGAACCTGTTGTAGAAATTCTCATATAATCGCACTAACACAAAAACTAATAGAAGTTTTAAAACATAAAAAAAAAAAAAAAATAAACTAACCTTTGACCATTTCTTTTGTTTGGGTTAGTTTATTTTTTTTTTAGATCGAGGCTTTAGATTTTTAATTAATGGTGTAAGTATTTTTTTATTTTACAGAAGAAAATGAAAATAGCAAAACGGTGGACTTATATCGTGAAAAGCAGTTTTCTCCATAGAAGTGTATTTAGCGAAAAGAAATTTTTTTCCTCATAAGCGTGAGGTTAGTAGCAGCATATTATGCAACCTACATTTCCTTATAAGCTGCGTTTAGTTATAGATGAGAAAAGCCTATATAACTTGAACTTGAGATAATTTATCTTTTTCGTATTTGTTCAATTTACAACATTGTTGACCACAATAAGAAGATCGTATCTAATTCTAAACATGTGAATTACAGAATTAGCGTTTTTAACATTACACTGGTCAAAGGAACAATGTACTAAAATCATCAAGGACTGTTGGGGGACATCGGGGGAATCTGAAACCCAGGGACTACCAGAGAAATTGAGACTTTGTCGGCGGCGTCTTGTAGAGTGGGATTGGACAGCTACTCTCAGTCGAAGGAGTAAAGAGAAGGAACTAGAAAGACGTATCCAGACAATTCGTACTCAACAAATAACGCAGGAGTCTAAAGCAGAAGAGGAAAAATTGATGAAAGAACTACATGCGTTGATCCGTGAAAAAGAGGTTTACTGGCAACAACGGGGAAAAATCAGTGGTTACAACAAGGCGATCGTAATACTAGATTTTTTCATCGATGTGCATCGGCCCGTCGGGCTCGAAATTCGATCTCCAGCTTGAGAGACTCATCGGGAACTGTTAAAGAAAAACGAGCTGATATTGAAAAAATTATTGTGGAATATTTCGACTCCATGTTCCAGTCATCTATACCTTTAGAAGAACATATGGACCAAGCAGTTCAGTATATATCCCCACGAGTTACTGACGACATGAATGCGATGCTTCTGAGGAGGTATTCACGGGAGGAAGTTGAGAGGGCGCTCTCAGGTATGTTTCCATATAAATCCCCGGGCCCTGATGGTTTCTCACCAATTTTTTACCAAAACTTTTGGGAGTTTGTTGGTAACGACACATCCCACTGCATTCTTGATTTCCTTAATGACGGTATTACTTCCTCTTTATTTCATGACACACATATTGTCTTGATACCAAAAGTTCCAAATCCTGAGCATCTTTCTCATTTTCGTCCTATCAGCTTGTGTAATGTCCTATATCGTATCGCATCAAAGTGTATAACTAACAGGTTGAAGGATATTTTGGATTCTATCATCTCACCCTCCCAGTCAGCTTTTATTCCAAATAGGCTTATAACCGATAATGTCCTTCTTGCGTTTGAAACTAACCATGCTATGAAACAGAAACGGACGGGTCGAGAGGGTTTCTGTGCCCTCAAACTGGATATGAGCAAAGCATACGACCGCGTGGAATGGTCATTTCTTGCTAAGGTTATGAGCAAGTTGGGTTTTCATAATACTTTTATTAAAAAAATTATGTCGTGTGTCTCTTTAGTGTCGTTCTCTTTTATGCTTAATGGGTCTTCTTTTGGTAGCGTTATTCCAACGAGGGGATTACGTCAAGGTGATCCTTTATCACCTTACTTATTCCTCTTTTGTGCGGAGGCTTTTAGCTCTTTATTGCAGGCGGCTGAAAATAATGGAGCATTACATGGCGTTTCGGTGAGACGTGGTGCCCCTTCCATATCTCACTTGCTCTTCGCGGACGATACACTCATCTTCACCAAAGCAACCCCAGAGGCGCTTAATACAATTCAGATGATCATCGATACTTATGGTCGAGCCTCGGGTCAGCTCGTAAATTTTGCTAAGTCATCGGTCACCTTCTCGCCAAATGTGGATGACGGATTACGAGCTGCATGTTGTCATGTTCTCAATATCGACCCTAGGGCGCGCCACAATCTTTATTTGGGGCTGCCATCCATTGTAGGCTGCAACAAACGTGAGGTTTTTGCTATGTTGAGAGATCGTGTATGGAAGCGAGTTCAAGGATGGTCGGCGAAACTTCTATCCCAAGTTGGTAGAGAAGTTTTAATCAAGGCGGTCCTTCAAGCTATCCCCACGTATGCAATGTCTTTTTTTTACTTCCAAAGAACGTCTTAGATGACCTTCAGAAGCTCATGGCACGATTTTGGTGGGGATCATCGAACCAAGGAGGGATTCATTGGTGGAAATGGAAAAGCATGTGTCGGCCAAAAGCGCAGGGCGGTTTGGTTTCCGAGAGCTGTGTCAATTCAACCTTGCCCTTTTGGCTAAGCAAGCCTGGCGTATCCTCACACAACCGGAGAGTCTGTTGGCTAAGATTCTTAAAGCAAAATACTTCCCCGATAGTTGCTTCCTTAAGGCTACCTTGGGAACAACACAATCTTTAACCTGGCGTGCCATCGTTGAAGCAAAAGACATTCTCAAGCTCGGTGTTAGGTGGCAGGTGGGCTCAGGATCTCAGGTCCGGGTATGGTCAGACCCATGGCTCCCACGACCTCGCACTTTTAAGCCTATAACACCGTCTACCCCGGCGTCAGCGGACTTGAAAGTTTGTGACCTTCGTCATCCATTTTCTCCATCATGGAACGAGACACTTGTCCGGTCCTTGTTTTTTACAGTTGACGCCGATTGCATTCTTGGCCAGCCATTTAGTACCGAGTCATCCCCTGATAAGATTATTTGGCATTATTCGAAAAATGGCCAATTTTCTGTTAAATCGGCTTATTGGGCTGCTATGTCAGAGGATAATCTCTCCGACGCAGAACCAAGCTCAGGGAAGTCATCGTGGTCATTTTATGGAAGTCGAATGTTCCTCCTCGTGTAAAATTGTTTGCATGGCGAGTTTCACACAATCTCATTGCCTCGGCTGTGAACTTGGTCCGCCGGAATTCTGAAAGTTGTTGCCGATGTGGATTCAGCGCGGAAGATGCTCGGCATATCTTCACAATGTGTCCATCGTCGAAGCCTTTCTGGATTTTGGCGGGCTTTCCAATGCACCTTATTCGCTCTTGGACAACCTCAGCCGAGGACTGGTTTCGGTATTTGTCGGATGTTCTCGTGGCAGTTGAATTCGACCGTCTCCTTCTTGTGTGTTGGGAAATTTGGCGATCCCGTAATAAGCGGCTTTTTGAGGGGATACATGTGGATGTGGCTGCTGCAATAAAAAATTGGCTGGAGCTTGGCCACGAAAAAGAGGCAACTACAAACATCGAAAGACTGACACAATGCACGCCGACGAAATGGTGTTGCCCGGATGACGGAGTGATTAAATTGAACTTCGATGGCGCTATCCACAAAGAGAGGCTGGGGGCGTCTTTCGGCATTGTTGCGCGGGATGAGCATGGTGTTTGTATGCGATGGTGGACCCGTTTTCTTCGAGGAATACAAGACCCCGAAGTTATCGAAGCTACGGCGGCACGGGAGGCACTTCGGTTTGCGCTTGTTGAAGGCTGGAGGCACATTATTCTGGAAGGGGATTGCCAGGGTATCATCAATGCATTACGCAAACGCTGCTTTGAGTCCTCTACGATTGGATGTATTTTACGAGACTGTGCGTCCCTGATGGCTTCTTTCGAATTCATCTCCTTTCCTTTATTAAGAGGGAGGGTAATGTCGTTGCTCATACTTTGGCCAAATCTTTCGGGTGGAATGCGACTGGTTGTACACCTCCGTCTCAATACTTGGCTACATTATTGTCTGTGGATCTTTCAGTATGAATGAATATTCATTTTCAAAAAAAAAAAACATTACACTGTTTCGACTCCAGCACCTTTCACCAGCCTTCATCGTCATTTTCTAGCAGCAGATCGCCTCCAACACCTTCACGCTTCACCTATGTATTGTCTCTAATCAAAAGCCTTCATCACACAACCCAACCACAATCTGAGCATCTCCACAATTTCTATGTTTATTATGATGACCTTCAACAAATCAACACTGAACTCACATCACCACAGTGAACCCCTCCTCGTTGCTCTTGTTCGCCGGAGATCTTCGCATCAGGCGCTCGAAATGAAAATTTCGAAACCATAAACGTCTGTAACCTGAAAATATGCCCATCTCTACCAGATCGATGTTTTTTTTAAACTAGACTCGAACTTCAATATCCACATTCCCTTTGATTTCTTGTTCCCCGATTATCTTCTTTGCGGAAGCTACGGCCGAGTACTAAGACCATCTCCAACCGATAAACGCATTCTCAAACTCAAACGCATTCTCAAACTCAAAATGCAGTAATTCTTCTCCAACCGATCAACTCATTCTCAAACACAATAGACTGCTTTGTAATATTCACTTTCACACCAATTTTTATAAATTTATATACTACCCACTTATTTTACAACTTTACAAATTAGATATTAGAATTAATCGAAAAAAATTAACAAAGTTAATAATAAAAATATGTGTATACATATAAAAATCATTGATTAATGTTTATTAAAAACATACATATATTTATACATATAAATCGAAATATTTATTAAAAATATAATTTGACTTCGAACATGAAGTATTTTGGATAAACTAATTTAGCAGCCTATCTATATGCTTCGATGCAACACCACAAAATCGAGACCTCAAGCATCCAAATTCAATAATCTTTGGAATATTTCTATGTATTATCGTGTGTGTGTGTGTGTATATATATATATATATTGATTGTCTGCACATGGCAAAGTGATAATTCATATCTGACAATTTTTTCTAAGAAAAGGGGAATGATGATTGTTGTATGTATGGTCAAATGTCTTACTCCAGCTATTGTCTGACATAAAGCATAAAACTAGGACTTGAAAGCAAATTGAAAATTTCCATCGCATAATAACCGCTCCACGACGCAAAGATGCGTTTTTTCACCTGAGAAAAATTAAATATCGCATTTTAGGTTTTTTTTTGGTATCGGTTGGAGTAAAATTTGGAATTTTTTTTGGTTTTCCAGCTCGGCTGGAGTTGCTCTAAAGAAGAAGCTCCAAACGCGCTGCGTCTCCTCGTCATTCCAGTGCTCAAGCTCAAAAGAATGAATTAAGACTTCCAGCCAAAGAAATTCACTCTCAGTACTTTCGTTTGAGTACCTCACCGGCTTTATCAAGTTTGGCGTCATCATCGTTCGTCACCTCCGTGGAGGAGCTGCTACAGTGTGTCGCCGTTTAGGTCATCGTAGATTGTCCGATGGAGCTTCCGTGGCAATAAGGGGTTAGATTATTTCTATGTTTTAAGGGCAGTTTCGTAATTTCAAGTACGATGGATTGGATAAATTATCTTGCCTAAAAACCTTGGATGACTTGTAATGGGCTTGATGGTTTATTACAGCGGGCCGTTGATTTGTCTCGGGCCGTATGCAATTGGATATTTTAAAAGTAAACAAGATTAAACCAAATAAAAAGGCTTTATCTTGAGATACCAGCAAAGTTAACTAGGGTTGTTAAAAATCGACCCAACCCACCAACCCGATACGAACCGTACACGAAAATAGCAGGTTCGGGTTATCATTTTTACCTGTTTACGTAAATGGGTAAACCCGAACCCAACCCAATTATTAAGTGGGTTAGGTTAGGGCTCGCATTTTCAACCCGAAATCAACCTGAAATCAACCATTTAACCCGAATAATATATATTATTAACATATTATTAATATAAATAAAATAAAAGGATTAACCCTAATTCTCTACCAACTCTCACGCTCACACATGATGTTTTCAGAAAAAAATTGCATTAGTTCTCCTTTTTTTGTTTAATTTGGATTTATAATTCTAAATTTTGTTTTTTTTTCTTCTCTTTTTAATTTAAACGGGTTGACGGGTTGGCGGGTTGAGTTAGGGTTAAAGCAGGTTGGGTTTGGGTTTAATTTTTCAACCTGTTTAAGTAAACAGGTCAGGTCAGGGTTGAAGTTTTCAACCCGTTTATTAAACGGGTTGAACCCGAACGTGACCTAACCCGACCTGTTTACCGCCCATAAAGTTAACGCAGCCTTATTTATCCAACCCAAGACAATATAGCGGAAAAGACTAAAACATCCCTGACATAATTTCCCAAAATTAAGAACCCTACCAAATCCAAAATCGCACGCTGTAGATTTTCATTATAGATTGCAGTCGACTGAAATTCTGCTGCGGGAACGATCGTTCGATTTGAAGGTAGGGTTAAATTTCAGCTTCGATTTTCTTTAGTGTCTTTTTTTTGCGGTGCTCCTTTACCCTAATCTTCTATCATCAGAAAGTGGGTGAATGTGGGTTCCGTGGTGAATGAGTTGATGTATCTCTATGCTGCTGTTTTTTTTTATGTGTGGTCGGCTCGGATTCATTCTCAGAGAAGTCAAATGGTATTTCAACGGAGTAACACCATGGACACCGTTGTGTTCCGGGATCCCTTGAAAATGCATCTTTTATGTGTGAGAGACCCTGAGATGCGTGCGATAATCAGTCAAAGGATGCGAATTATAGACTTTCTATTAGACTAGTAGAACTTCACTCTAACGGATAAAAAATGGAATCCTTATAACCTCCCAAATGATAAACTGTCGGAATTGATCGAACCTTTATATGATCAAAGAAGAGGTTAAAAAGAGATTCGGCAATAAAATAAAATCCTTCCTCCATGAAGATATCTGATCTACGAGTGAGCGGTCGTCAGTTGTGATGTTTCGTTGGTTGTTCTTGGTTACGGTAGGTACTGAAAAACGATAAGATATGGGACATCGCTAAAAAAAGATTCCTTACTTCAAATCATACGTCAATTAGAATTAATAATTTAAATTATTTTATTTAGAATCTCAGAGCATCTCCACCCAATACCTATTTTACAACCAAAATAGGAAAGTTGGTCCAATCGATGCTAAACAGTACCCAAAATGAGTTTAACTTATTTTCTCTCACTTCTATACCCATATTTGAGTCCGTACTGTTCATTGACTTACAACTTTTGAAGTCTTACAAATCAACCCTCTTTAAGCTATAAATTAACTTTAACTATTTATAATATATTTATTTAACTAAACAGTAATTCAACTATTTATTTTGATGTTGCTTTGACGTAACAAGACCATGACCATGCCATATTTAATTACACACAATCCCGTAATACCATCCCACTATTCATGTATACGCAATTATATATATAGACTATGATCAAACAAATCCTAAATCGACTAGACCATTTCTGGACAATCGAGGTGTACCCTCGTTCCTCACTCCAAAACAAGAAATAATCAAGGTGTACCCTCCTTGTTTAATTTTTGGCGTAGTTATTATCTAATTTGTAAAGTTGTAAAATGTATGGGTAATATTGAAAAGTTTTAAAATTTGGTGTGGAAAAGAATATTCTGTGAATATTCTTTTGAGTTTGAAAATGGGTTTAATGGTTGGAGAAGAATTACTGTTTGAAGTGACATTTACTGTATTTTTGGTTTGAGAATAGGTTTCTCGGTTGGAGATGGCCTCATATTGAAATCAGTCTGTAACTTCCACCATCAATTTTTGGATCGTAAAACCAAGACAGCAATTTTAATCTTAACCCAAATCTTTATCGTGCCAAAAATCCCAACTTCATGTAATAAATCTCCATATCAGAGCCATTCCTACGGTTATAACATAGGATCTAACGATTCTGAGTAGGGAGAGATGAAGTGGTACGCCGTCGCTTCACTTCTCACCGTCCTCACCAGCTCTCAGGTAATGTCTGAATTTCACAACTCGTAGAACAAGTGAATCTTGATACTACATTACGTGTATTTTGTTTGAAAAATCGTGATCTTGGCAGGGAATTTTGACGACGTTATCACAGAGTAATGGGGGTTACAAGTATGACTATGCCACTGTGCCTTTTCTTGCTGAACTTTACAAGGTACTGACTTGATCCTGGAGATTTGTGTGGTTGAGTATTTTTTTTAGTTCAGCTTTTGAATCAGATGTGTTTTCCCCTCTTTACTCTGTTCTACCAATTTCTACATATAGAGATAGCGAAAACTGAAATGGAAGATGAGCTGAAGCCTGAAGCTAACTTGAACTGTGAAGGGACATTTTGCTTTTTGTAATTCTGCTTTGGGACTTGCTAATTGATTTAAGACATGGGATAAGTTCTTTTTCATTGTTTTGGATTGTACGGTTCCACGAGTGCTGTGGAAACTGATTTCTTCTATTAGGTAGCGATCTCCACAATGAAGAATCAGAAAAGTTTTTGCTTTTTTTTCGGTGCTGAAGTCTGAAATATGCAGCTATCGGTTATTCTTGTTTGTTGTTAATGCAGCTTATTCTTTCTAGTTTGCTACTATGGAGAGAATTCAAGAACTCAGTTCCTCCTAAAATGACGACTGATTGGAGAAGCATTCGACTATATCCAATCCCATCGATCATATATCTCATTCACAACAACGTTCAGTTTGCTACATTGACATACGTAGATACTTCGACATATCAGATAATGGGAAACTTAAAGATAGTTACTACTGGGATACTCTTCAGGTGTACTAAACTTGTCCATTTTAAATAAAGCTCGCACTTTCCAATCTTCCATTTCTAACACTGAAGTTTGAAACTCCAATATATTTGATGATATTGTTTTCCCTGTTATAGGCTGTTTTTGAAGCGTAAGCTCTCCAATTTGCAGTGGATGGCTATCGTTCTGTTAACTATTGGTACAACCACTAGCCAGGTTGTTCTCTGACCTCTTACTTTGCATATTTCAGTCATACGTAGATTAATTAGGGACCTCTTGATTATGAACAATTACATTTTGTAACAATTTATTCGTATCTATCATTAAGAAAATTTATTCGAATATAAGGTGAAAGGCTGTGGAGAAGCTTCGTGTGATTCGCTTTTCTCTTCGCCAGTTAAGGGATACATGCTCGGCGTAATATCTGCGTGTCTCTCTGCATTGGCCGGCGTATACACAGAATTCTTGATGAAGAAGAATAACGACAGCTTGTATTGGCAGAACGTTCAACTGTACACGTGCGTATAAAGCTTAAGTATAATATTATCAACTTATTTTCTTTACCATCAATGATTTCTCGTTCTGCATTTAAGATTTGGCGCGATATTCAACCTGGCTAAGCTAATCTCAGATGATTTTGGAAGTGGATTCGAAAAAGGACCTTGGTGGCAACGCCTTTTCGATGGATACACCATTACGACTTGGCTGGTCGTGTTAAATCTGGGGTCGACTGGCTTGTTAGTGTCATGGCTGATGAAATATGCAGACAACATTGTCAAGGTATGTTCTTGTCTCATTTCATCGTCTTCTATGTCCTAAACAACTTAATCTCTTCTTATAAGGTATATTCGACATCCATGGCGATGCTACTGACGATGTTAGTATCTGTTTTCTTGTTCGACTTCAAGCCAACTATACAGGTTTGAGTCTATTACCAGCAAACACCTTTATTCTTCTTATAATCACTTACTTTTCGTTGCAAAGTTTCTGATATCTGTTTAAATCTATCGAAATTCCTTCTATCGAAATTCTTTTGTGGGTATCGCAGCTATTCTTGGGTATTTTTATCTGCATAATGTCACTCCACATGTACTTTGCACCTCCGAGCATGCTTGTCGAACTGCCCGTGGCCTCGAAAGCAGAAGCTGAGAGTCTACTGAAAATTTCTGTCGATAGAAGATCAGCTTCTTGAAAATGGCAATGGATTCTTCTCTCTCTCTCTCTCTCTCTCTCTCTCTCTCTCTCTCTCTCTCTCTCTCTCATACTGTATTCTTTCTTTCCACTCTTTTCGGCAATCAATTCTTGTTTTCCCAATGCCTCAATTACATGCTTGTATATACTGGTAAATTAATCAGATCAGCCCTACTTTAGCAGAAAGATTAAATTTGAGGCAAAGAGGCCCTTGAACTTTTAAGCCTATGAAACAACAATGCAGTCACAAGTTTTAACAGAAGACCAATCAATAGGCATCAAAGTCGCGTTCAAAAGCATTCACTACGAACAAACAATTCAGACCATTCATGGGTTTTCAGAATGACGAGAGAATAAATGGATAGGTAAACAGAGAGGGGTGTTCTAAAACCAAGTTTTTAGATCTCACAGATTGCAGTTTAACAAACAAAGTAACAGAAGGGTTGAGAGCTCACTCAGCCCATTGCGTATTTCTGAGTCCAGCTCCGAGCAGTTTGCTCATACTTGCCTCTGTCAGTTTTTGTACATGTGTGCAATCTCAGGCACTAAGGGATCGTCGGGATTTGGGTCGGTCAGAAGGGAACAGATAGAGAGCAAAACCTGAAGATATTAACGCAACAAACTGATTAGATTCTGTTCAAATCGCATGCCATTTTTATAGTTTAGAGAAATGGGAAAAAATAGAGAACGAAAGACCTTGGAGATTGTCAAGGCGGGGCTCCACTGTTCCTTCAAGATGTCAAGGCAAATGCTGCCATTGCTGTTGATGTGGGGTGAAACACTTTCGTCCTGAAAGCAACCTTCAAGAACCAGGCGAATAAAGTTTTACAAAAAGTCATGATCTTTATAGAAATCGGTTAAAAATACGAAGAAATGATTTCAAGAAACCACCATAACAACCAATGGCCAGGCTAATTACTTGAGTTTATATTAATGAAGTTTCAGCGTCCCCTTTATCAGATAGATATAGTTACGACATCTTAAAATCACTCGATGAATGCGCAATTATCTCAAGAGTTGGGAAGGACCATAAGCAAGCATAGCTAGAAACTTAGGCGTGTGGCTAGGAGGCTATTTGGCCATTTCATTACAAAAATTGGAAGATACTTCAGACAACAAGCGGAAATAATTTGGCGTGAAATTAGAATAACACAAAATAAGACACCAAAGAATATATGCTAATAATGCCTACTACTTTGGAGGTTTGAAAGGGTAATCAGGTGGGAAGTGGATTGTCACTAAGAACACTCCCCTGCATAAGGGCTGTCTTGAGGACCCATTATTGTTGCTTGCCAGTGGAACATGTCCTCACCAACAGGTCCTAGCGGTGTAAAAAGAAAGTTAAACGAAGAAAGAAATAGGCATTTATTCGCTGCTGAAGCTAAATACATATTGGAAAAATGATATGAGTTACAGAAATCTGATTTTTCGTGACAGAGCAGCTGAAGATTACAGCGTACTCTAAACTACCAATGCGGCAACCGAGTTGAAAACAAATCGCATCGAATAAAACGTAATCTATATATTCAGAAAAAAGTTAGTTGATTCTGTTATAAGTTATATCCACTACAGACCCGATACAAGTTTCAAATATGGTACATAAAGTGGAATACAAAGTAATACTGCACACGAAAAGAGTGTTAATACATCCATTTTCAGATACATCTACAGAATATATTGTTCATTGACGAATTAACACAATCGCGTACATTTACAATTACAACAGGTAGGTTAGTTCCTAATATGATTACCCCTGCGCTGGATGCTTACCAATGATCTGAATTCATATATCACATAAATGGTTCGAACAATGATCTGTCTTCATATACAAATAACCTCACAAAGGGTGTTCATATTAAATATTGGCAACGGCCAAAGAACGTAACAAAACATACCCATCTACAAAATCGATCCTCCTCACAACAGCAAAACGTTACAAACCCACAGATTACAGGTTATGAAGCTCAGACGTCCCAACGAAATAACCCAAAAAAAAAACAACTGTAAAAATAATAAAAAAGGTCGTAAAAATACACACCAGCACTGCAAGAAGTCGGAGGATCCTTCTGCAAATCCTTAAGCTCCTTCAAGATCCGTTTGGAAGCCATCGAACAAACCAAAAGATCAGATCTGTTTCCAGAAAGAAGATTAGACCAGAAATTACAAGGTAAAATAAAAATTGAAAAGCATATGATAATTGATACGGACTAAACTAGATGGGCCTGAAAAATTAGAAAAAGGCCCGTTAGGCCCATTGGAAAATATTTATACTTAGTAAATAATGATAAATAATAGAGATAGGGACCTCCAAGACGCTTGGGGGAGCTAACAACAGAAAATAAGGGCTTTTAGGGACCTCGAGGGACCTCCGATAGGTGGTTAACGACCCCCAAGAAGAATGAAGCTTCCTCAATAAGCTTCTAAGTGACGAGACGTGTAGGAGGGAAGAAAAATGGACGACTGACGCAAAGGCTGTGACTGACGTGACTGATGGACATAAAGTGACTGACAACCATCATACACATTATCCCAGAAGGCCTTGTCAAGAGGGAATCCGAGGGCCCCTGAAAACTCCTATATAAGGAAGACTTCACCATTTTCACCCACATTATTCATTCCAACACTTAAAAATACTTAGAAAATATTCTCTCACTACAAGAAACGTCCCTATGTATTTTCTTATGTGTTCTTGAGAGAAAATAGCGAGGAACATGTAGTCTGAGTGTGTAAATATCCTCAAAGTATAGTGAAACAGTTTTCTAGCGCCCGTGGACGTAGGATCTGCAAAGATCCGAACCACGTAATCCTTGTCTTATTTCATTTACGTCCTCAAACACATCCCAACACGTCCCAACACGTCCCCACACATCCCTAGACGTCCCTGCACGTCCCGAATACGTCCCAGTACATTCCTAAACACGTCTCAATCACGTCCCCAAAGTCCTTAACGTCCCAGTACGTCCCCAAACATATCCCTTTATATCCCAATGCGCTCTTTCACGTCCCAATACGTCCCAGACGCATCCCTTCTAGTTTCCTTATCAATGAGCACCTTACGCACGCCGTACCACTCTGTAATATTTATTCTCCGGCTATAAAAATTCTTTTCCCACACATATAAATTTCTTTTGATTGGGATAGCCCCATATCAAATGGCGCCGTCTGTGGGAAAATTCAGGGTTGAAGGCGTGAGTAATTTTGCCTATGTTGTGCGAAGCTGTGCTTAACCTTTTTTTATTCTTTCTCTTTTCTTCTCGTTATTTCTACTGAGACGAGAGGAAAAATGCTAAAAACTGAGGGAAGAAGACCCTCTCTGTCGAAGAAGTTTGGACCTGTAACCACAGGAGCTGCCGAAACGCGACTAAAGCTCATGAGACGTAATGCCATGTACACCACCTCGACCAAGAGAAGGAAAGGAAGAAGACCTGAAGCTCTGCCTTCAGGACCGCCCAACTCCGCGCTGACAAGAAGATCCGGAGCTCCGCCTTCGGGACCTCCCAGCTGCACGCTGGCATGGAGACCCGAAGCCCCAAATTCAGAACCTTCCAGCTCCGCACTGGCACGGAAGGTCGAAGAAACCTAAAAGCCCAGGCCCACGCTGGTACGAAGACCCGCGGGAGATACAAGCCGAGCTCCTCGCTAGCACGCGAAGCTCCATGGAACCTAGAAGGAATCTCCAAGCTGATGCTCGAAGATCCGACGGAGATACAAGCCGAGCTCCTCGCTAGCACGCGAAGCTCCATGGAACCTAGAAGGAATCTCCAAGCTGATGCTCGAAGATCCGCGGGAGATGCAAGCCAAGCTCCGCACGAGCATACAAAGATTCGTGGACCTAGAAGTTAGCACCGCGCCGACGCTTGAAGATCAGTGGCCAAGTTCCAAGAGGGCACATGAAGAATCACGGAAGACATCCTGTGTTTATAAGACTCTTAGCCGGAACTTCAGGGCCCTCTAAATCTTATTTCTCTATTATATGTTATTGTTATCATAGTAAATATATGCACCGCACTAACAATTGTTATTATTTGAGGGATGTGATCGAGAGGCTTATCCAGACGGAACATCCGGAAAAGGTGCTAGCCGCGGTGACTTGGGAGTGATCGACAAGAAGTCTTGGGGATCTATGCCACATAAAGACGGACAACCCCCACTCCCTCAGGCAAAAGCGCGATAGCTCCGCCATCTGAGACATGGTTTCCTAAACGGACCACTGAAGTCCGATATTGGGGACCTCGAAGTCCAGCTCCACGCTGGTAACAACGAAGACACACTCTGTGTGTTCAGAATCTCCAAACCCAGTTCCTCGCGGAGTGAAGGTCCGTGGTGCTTAGAAGCAAACTAAGAAGGGATGAGCAAGAAACAGGACCAGAAAAAACCATGACCGCCATAACCTCCCAATAGGGAGCTGTTGGGACCTCTCCTTAGGGTTCTACGAAACCTCATACCGCCATGCAACAACATGGAGGAGATCCTGACCAAGCGGGGAGTCATCCCGTGATGAAAAGGCTCTTAGCCGAACCTCCAGGACCCTTTAAATCTCATTTTCATTTATTTTATCAATATCATTATAAATACATGCGTCAAACTAACAACTGTTATCACTTGAATGATCAAATAGAAGGACCCATCCTTGTATGACGTCTAGGGAGGTCCGTTGGGCATATCCTCGACCAAGGCCTGAAGGCAGCCGAGAAGGAGTTCGGGGATCTGGTGCCGACGAAAGGCAGACAACCCTCGCCTTCTCTAGATAAGGGCAACTTCATTTAGGGCTTACATCCCTATAGAGCTCTAGGCAAGGGGAGTTCCAATTTCCACAGAGCCCAAAATATATACCTGAGCAGTCACAGATCCGGGGACCTTAATGCCCAGCTCCGCATGGGCATGTGAAGGTCCGCAGGACCTTGAAGCGAGCTTCGCGCTAGCACCTGAAAAGCCCAATTCCGCACCGGCAGCAAAGTCCCGAAGCTTCTAATAGGGATCTACGGTCTCAGCTACGCGCCTGCATAAAACATCCTAAGGATCGCGGCGCTCGAAGACCCAAGGGAGATATGACCCCAGCTTCGCGCCGGCATCCAGAGACCCTCGGGAAGGTCGAAGTCCTCCACAGCACTGGCATGTGAAAAACCACGGGGATTTTGAAGCCCAGCTCCGCGCTGGCATGAAGGCCTGAATTTCCCGGGATCTAAAGACCAGCTCCGTGCTGAAAACGATGACATGATCTATGTGTTTGAGATATCCATGCTGAGTTCCTCGCCATCATGCGAAGTCCTTTATAAGGGATCTCCAAACGGCTAAAACCCAGCTCCGTGCTGGATGAAGACAAAGAAGCTAAGCTCCGCATTGACATGCGAAGGTCCAGGGAACCTAGAAGATAGCTCCACATTGTCGTCCGAACCTCCGGAGATTTGGAGCCAGGGTCATCAGCATTAACCGAGAGGAGAGGAGCTCCATTTCGCCATTACTTCAAATTCCAAGTCTCCGACAAGGAGCTCGGATACTAAGCGAGCTGGCGCTATAACCATGCATGTAAGCGAGCTGGCGCTATAACCATGCATTTAAGCGAGCGGGCGCTATAACCACGCAATTTAAGCGAGCGGGCGCTATAACCACGCATTTAAGCGAAGCTGGCGCTATAACCAGGGTAAACTAATGATGTCCCTAAGGAAATACCGCCTTGTCGGAATAAAATATTTTATTTACAATAAACGGTGCACCGTATAATATAATCGATGCCAAAGGTCGACGGACCTGCGGTGTACAGGACGCCAAAGATAATATATCTGCGGTGTGATTTGATGCCAAAGGTCGACGGACCTGCGGTGTACAGGACGTCAAAGATAATCTATCTGCGATGTGAATGATGCCCGTAAGGGTGTACAAGATGCCGCCGCTGACGGGCTGCGGTGTACAGGACATCAAAGGCTCTCAGTAAGCCTGCGACGTGAATGGTACCGAAGCGAAGCTGGCGCTATAACCAGGGTAAACAAATAAATGGGGATCCCCGGAATTAAAATTTTATAGACCTAAGTGTCTACACAAATACTGAAATCGCTAAGGACATAGAGGGCCTAGCGCAATTGACACCTGAGGACAATGGCGACGGTCATTGCAACCCAGGCGTGAATTCGTACTTGGCTTACGAATTACTAAGCGAGCTGGCGCTATAACCATGCATCTAAGCGAGCTGGCGCTATAACCATGCCGCAATAATGATGTTCCCAGGAACGTCCATCAGAATGCAAGGCACAAAAAACATGAAATACAGGAGAACGGGAACTCCTAGGAAACATGCGAACAAGGGGAGTTAAGTTCCCCATACCATTATGTCCCGAAAGAAAAAAAATGCCACATTATTTTTTACAGGTTATCACTATGATGAGAAGTCGATACAAATAGGATGTCACAGGAGCTAGGAACAACGTGCAGCAGGACCTAGGATTCTTCTTCAAAAGTGCAATTCTCGAAGAGGAGCTCCACCATCAGGTCCCCGCCAGGTCCCTTCCAGATCCCATAGACGGCAGATACAACATACGAAGCGTACATAGTACAAAGAAAAAGCCCCCAACGTAGACACATAAATACAGGGAGTTAAGCTCCCTAGTACATTGCAGAAATATCAAGTAGGGCTCTTCGAGGAGATAAAGGTGACATTAGCACCATAGCAAGCCGGAACGGAGGGTTCACAGGGACCTGCAGATCCCGGGGAAACAGTCGAGAGAAGAAAATACCAAACAACAAACGTGGCCTCAGTTCCCGCATTAAAGGTACAAATTCCCTCAGAAAAGGGGAGTCCTTCAAATACGCTTAGCACCTGTCCACGACTAGGTCCTCTAGGAACTCCTTTCCAGCCTCCATGAACGGGAGATGCTACTGAAAGAAGCAGGTACCTTCAGCTTCCGCCCCCACCAACTAGGCATCCCATTCTTCCTTCTCCTTAGCGAAGGAGCTCGTTCCTCTTCGCATTGTTCCGCAAGCAGAGCGTGCTCCTGCCTTTCCTTATTCCTGGGAGCTCCGCAGTTCCCTCTCGCACTGCTCCACTGACTCGGCGCGACACTCCACATTTCTGCGGCTCAGATTCGATTTCCCGGGCTGCCTCCGCTTTGCTTCCAACAGCCCGACCTAAGCGTGTTCCAATCGGGTCCTCAAGATTCGATTAACTAAGCTCCAATTCCCGGACAGACGACTGGGGGGACGATATGACAGCTACGTAGCCCACCACCTGGAAGAAGAAGCAAAACTTACGAAACACCATAATGGACTAGAAGACAACGGAGGATTGCACGCCAATGGCTCTTCGCTCGCCTCCGCAGGTCCCTGGGAGACGGCCCCCCGATCATCTGGGAGCACCAAACGACTCATCATGAGCATCTTTTCAACTATGTCGGATGGTCCACGGAAGTAGGGGGCTCGTCCGCTGAGGTCCCTGCAGATCGTGAAAGAAACTCAGCACCTCGCCTCCTAAGGGGCAGTGACGAGAACTTCTTGAGCTCCCCCGAAACATTGTAGGAATTTCTGGGAACATAGGAGCTGCGGTAGACGATGCAACTGGGAGAACCAACGAAATAGTTCCTTCCTCCACAGCAACAAAGCACGCCAGGAACTCGTCATACCTGCCTCAAAGGGACCAAGGCACTAACCAATCCTTTAAAGATACGTCCCTAAAGAGGTAATTACGGTAGGTCCCTAATAGTGAGGTTAGGCCCATCTTACTATTTTACTCTAATTTATTTTTTGTCCCAAAACACAAATTAGAGTAGGGGAGTGGTTGATACGGACTAAAACTAGATGGGCCTGAAAAATTAGAAAAAAGCCCGTTAGGCCCATTGGAAAATATTTATACTTAGTAAATAATGATAAATAATAGAGATAGGGACCTCCAAGACGCTTGGGGGAGCTAACAACAGAAAATAAGGGCTTTTAGGGACCTCGAGGGACCTCCGATAGGTGGTTAACGACCCCCAAGAAGAATGAAGCTTCCTCAATAAGCTTCTAAGTGACGAGACGTGTAGGAGGGAAGAAAAATGGACGACTGACGCAAAGGCTGTGACTGACGTGACTGATGGACATAAAGTGACAACCATCATACACATTATCCAGAAGGCCTTGTCAAGAGGGAATCCGAGGGCCCCTGAAAACTCCTATATAAGGAAGACTTCACCATTTTCACCCACATTATTCATTCCAACACTTAAAAATACTTAGAAAATATTCTCTCACTACAAGAAACGTCCCTATGTATTTTCTTATGTGTTCTTGAGAGAAAATAGCGAGGAACATGTAGTCTGAGTGTGTAAATATCCTCAAAGTATAGTGAAACAGTTTTCTAGCGCCCGTGGACGTAGGATCTGCAAAGATCCGAACCACGTAATCCTTGTCTTATTTCATTTACGTCCTCAAACACATCCCAACACGTCCCAACACGTCCCCACACATCCCTAGACGTCCCTGCACGTCCGAATACGTCCCAGTACATTCCTAAACACGTCTCAATCACGTCCCCAAAGTCCTTAACGTCCCAGTACGTCCCCAAACATATCCCTTTATATCCCAATGCGCTCTTTCACGTCCCAATACGTCCCAGACGCATCCCTCTAGTTTCCTTATCAATGAGCACCTTACGCACGCCGTACCACTCTGTAATATTTATTCTCCGGCTATAAAAATTCTTTTCCCACACATATAAATTTCTTTTGATTGGGATAGCCCCATATCAATAATGGAAAACGAAGTTAGCAGATTTCGATTTGTTAAGTACTTGCAGGGGAGGAGAAGAGAAGCGTTGAAATGAACTATTTCTTCTCTAATTTCTACTTTCTGTTTCAGCTCAGCTCAGCTCAGCTCAGCTCAAAAGCCGTTTCTGCTTTCTATCCGTCCGACGCGTTGAGATAGTCTCTCTCTATTTATACAGGCGTAGCATTTAACCCAATAAAATATGTATTTCCTAATTAATTCGTGTATGATAATATTACAAACAAAAAATTGAATGAATTTTTATTTATTATTAAAACATAGAACCCAATAGCTTTAATAACTGGATTACTATTCACCGCCCCTAAAGGACTGAAAAAGACTATTTTGCCCTTTAAAATATATTTTCTATTTAAAGTCCTTTCCATACAACAGTTTCCATATCGCAATCATACATTCAAATCAGACTCAAACATAACAAAAAAAACTCAAATCGCAATGGATCGACGACAGGGTAAAGGCCAAAGGGACAGGGCAAAGGAAAGGATCTATTGACACGACTGGTACGCAAATTCTCGTAAAATTCGTTCGAAAGTAGATGAATTATTGAACATCCATCCGATCACCTTCGAAATTTCGGCCCCCACAGGACTGGCCAAAACATAATTTCGGCCGCACCATGTGGGGGCTGAAAAAAATTTCGGCCCTGCGCAGAAGGGCCGAAATAACTGTTCGGCCGCTCTTGTGGGGGCCGAAATGTGTTTCGACCGGAGCTATGGGTGCCGAATTTCTGTTTTGGCGGAGCAGAAACGGTCGAAATTTGATTTCGTCCCACTCATGCAGGTCCGAAATCTCAGTTCGGCCGCCTCTACAAATGGGCGAAATTTCAGTTTGGCTGCTTATTTTTTTTCAGACGACGAGAGGGATGTCCACATCCTGGAGGATTTTATCGGCGACGGGGTAAATTACAATGAGCATTTCCGCCAAGGAGGACGATTTCCGACCGACTTGGAAGCCATTAACTGGGCGAAAGGCGTCGCTATTGCTCTTGGTTTCGAGGTGATTATTTCATCGCATAAGAAATGTGGTACGAAAAAATTGATTAGATGTTCTCGCGGAGAACGTTATAGAGGCAACTAGGATGAATTGGAGAGGCGGTCGAAGTCTAACAAGTGCAGGTGTCCGTTTCTATTCATAGCCCTGGAGGATCCAGTTACTAGGTAATGTACATTCGTACGGGCCCACCTGAGAAATCCATGCACAATCACCCTCTGATACAGTATCCGGAGGGACACCGCCAGACGAGTGGGTTAAGCAGCCAGGCAGATCGTAGAGGAAATGACTGCTGCGCAAGCAAAACCAGCTCATGTCCTCGCAGCTATGAGGGCTCGACACGCAGAAGATAACGCGACGATCCAACATATATATAATTACAGAGATCGTTTGAAGAAGGATTACTCTGAGGGCCGAGACGTGGTGAGCCAGTTGATGCACCAGACGAATCAGGCCGGATATTATGTTCAAGCCCTGGAGACGAGGAGACTAATGCGCTGACACGTGTTTTTCTCGCACACCCGGACTCACTGGCACTGATGAGGACGTATCCGTACTTTATTGGGATTGACTCTACGTACAAGACCAATAGGTATAAGATGCCTCTAGTTGAGATTATAGGGATGACTCCCTGTAATCACAACTTCCTGTGTGGGTTTGCCGTTATGGAGGACGAGACGGAGAGAAGTTATGGGTGGATGTTGCAGTCTCTTCGGGATATTCTAGGGCCAGATGTCTACCCTTCGGCGATTGTGACTGATCGTGAGTTGGGCCTTCTTCGACCCATACAGATGATATTCCGCATTCTCACCATCTGTTGTGCACGTGGCATATCTATAAAGACGTGGAGAACAAAGTTTATTGGATTAAGGGGAAGAACAAAAAGACCGCATCGCACTTCACGCATAAGGCCTGGAAAGCAGTCATGGAAGCTCCGACGATAGACGAATACGAGCAGGCCGTGAGTGACATGCGTCTGCGTTGGAAAGGTGACTCCGCTATCGTCGAGTACGTTGAGCCGACATCGTTGGTGCATAAGGAGAAGTTCGCCAAAGCTTGGACGAACCATGTGCTTCATTTCGGGAACACCACTACATGTCGTGTGGAGAGTGCTCACAGCGAGCTGAAGCAATGGCTGAACTCGGCCACTGGGTCTCTTGACACCGTGTGGGTCAAGGTGCACGAGAAGATTCAGAACCAACTAAATCGCATCAGAAAGGTAAATTAATTATTATTACGTGTTGGACGAAATCCTTATCTAATAATTTTTTATGTTGACTTGCAGGCACTGGAGGAGTCCCGCTCGAAACGAATTATTGGGAGCTCAGGATTTCCATTCCACACGATATTGCATAGAGTTTCACACCATGCAATATCGATAATGAGAACTGAGTTGAGGCGTGCCAAAGAGTTGTCGGATGAGGTTTACTCCGCGTGCGGATGTGTGGTACGACGTACGCACCAGCTCCCATGTGCATGCGGATGCAGTCATGACATCTAGCTGACGGCGGATCTCAATCAAACGGTGGCCCGACCGCTCGTACTGAGATACAGACCACATCGTGATCGTGCCTGGCCAGGCTCCACATGATGGGGGAGACGATGTGGGTGAAAGCATGGGAAGTACTCGTAGATCCACACCTTGAGTAACGAGAGGCACCCAACAACACCCCTCGAATCCGCCCGGTTTGCGAGTCCAAGCTGGCGATAAAGGTAAGCAAGAGTGGCCGATCCCCACGAGTACTGGCTGGCAGAGGCCAACGAGCGATAGAACTCGTGCATGATGTCGGGCTTCACACGGGTCCCGCTCTTGTCGACGAACAGCGTCGACCCCAAGAGAATCCACAACCAAGCGATGGCCTGAAACCCCGCCGGCCGACCCCCCCGCATCCTCTGCATCACGTCTTTCGACGCAACCCCACCGCCTCTCCAAGAACACTGAGCACGTCTTCGGAGACGCCATAATCTCACTCGCCGCATCTGCCCATCGCCAACGTCTGGGGGTGTCGATACCGTCGCCCCGTCGATCGGGATACCCAGGATTTGCTCGACGTCGTGGAGCATGATCGTCATCTCCCGAATGACATGTGGAAGGTGTTCGTGTCGGGCTGCCAGCGCTCCACAAAAGCGCACAGAAGAGGCTGGTCCATTTGACCACCATGATATCTGTGAGGTGCCTAACCCCCGTGCCATCGATCTGGCTCTGAGTCTCCGGCGGAAATTGGGAGTACCACTGCTTAAGCGATCGAAGCACTAACGCCCGCTGCTCGCACTTCAGCAGGGGCCTCTCCTCCTCACCATCCAGATGCGGGGCGCGATGTGCCCCAGATAACTAGGGATCACCTCGCCATCTTCTACGACTAGACGTGGGTAATGTTCCGGTTTGGGCCGGTTCCGGGCCGGTTCTACCGGTTCCGGGTCTACAGGTTCCGGTTCAACCGGTTCCGAAAACAGTACCGGTTCCGGTTCCGGTTCCGGGACCATTTTCAAGAACCTGCCCGGAACCACTATACTGAACCCCGGGCATTTTTTTTTTTGTTTTTACTTGCATGCTTTGTGGCTTTAACGTTTTGTTTTTACTTGCATGCTTCGAACAACTACACTGTTAGTCCGAAGTCCAAGAATATTAATTTTTTAGTTGTTGGAAGAATATTACGTTAGTAACTTTTTAGTCCAAGTTCCAAGAGCAGACATAAATGGGGTGGCTTTTAACGTTTGTTTTCTTTGCTTTTGAATTTGTCTACTGTGGTCCGTTCTCAATTAAATACTACATTATTACCTAGATATCTGAGCTTGACTGCTATCGTAATCTGTGATTCATCAATGTAAGAGTTCGAATAATTAAAAAAAAAAATAAAGGAGACTTGGCCCAACGGGCCGGTTCCGGTTCCGGCCCGAAACCGGAACCATTGGGCGGAACCGGGAACCGGAAACGGTAATCCACGGTTCCGGTTTCCCGGAACCGGCCCAATCCATACTATTGGGACGGTTACCGGTTCCAAAACCGGTTTGTACCGGTTCCGGTTCTGGACCGGTTTCGTGGGCCAGTTTTGGGCCGGGTCTGGGTTGACCCGGCCCATTACCCATGTCTATCTACGACCCTGGAGCGCTTGCTCCCTATTTCATTTTTTACGAATAACCCAAAAATAAATTTAATTTTTTTTTACGTATATTAAGACACGACATCGCAAGTCAGTTTATACTGGAGAAGGGAATCACCTGAGGAGGCCGGTATCACATCGTCGTCGGATGACTGAAACGATGTTGCATCGTAGGGCACGTCATCATCCGCATGCGGATCGTAATCCGCATATACGGAATGAGAAGCATCCGCTCGTTGCCGCCTCTCCTCCTCCCGTTCTCTACGAACGGATGCATCAACGCCGCGCGTCCTCGTGTGACGCTCTCCAGATCCCTCAACGGGGAGGATCTGCTGCTCCCTCTGAGTAGGGACTTCCCACCCTTGGCCTGCAATTAGATATTTATTTAAAAAAAAGGAGAGCCGATCGACAATTTCGGCCGGAACAGAGCCGACCGAAACGTGATTTCGACCGTCTCAGATCCGACCGAGAAACAAATTCGGCCGGACCAGAGCCGACGAAACGTGGATTTCGGCCGGCTCTTGCGCGACCGAATAACAATTTCGGTCGGCCAAGTCACGACCGAAGCAAGATTTTGGCCGCGACTATTACGGCCAAAATCGTGTTTCGGCTGTCACTTGGCCGACCGAAATTGTGTTTCGGTCGTGCCGAGTTTCGGCCCTAATTTACCTTCGATCGTTTTTTCAGCCTATTCCGACCCGTTTCGACAATCTATCTACGTACGAATGACTTTTACGACAGTTTGCTTACCAGTCGTGAGAACACCCCCTTTCCCTTTTCCTGTCCTTGTCGCTGATCCATTGCGATTTGAATTTCAATGTTTTTTTGTCTGATTTGGATGTCTGATTTGGAAAGTGTGTGGTAAAGGATTTAAATAGAAATTTTTTATTATATTTTATTTTATTTAAATTACTTTAAATAACATAAGGGCAAAATGGTCTTTTTTCAGCCCTTTAGGGGGCGGTAACAAGTAAAAAGGGGGCGGTAAATGTAATTCCTAATAATCTCTACGTATGATTTGGACCTTGACTCGGTGGCTTTACTCTTACCTTTCTTTTCTTTCAATAAGCACCATCATATAAGAGGCATAATTACATTTGGGCTATTAGTTGCGAGCCCATAAGTCATCAAGCCCAATCATCTGGCCCAATTATAAATGTGAAGCTCATAAAAACGGCCTATCTTCAGCCCATCCATCAGTGATCTGATCACTGATCAGACTTTGTTGAGCTTTGAAAGTCGAACCTACGTACAGCACTGATACAAACACGCACAGTACGCTCATCGAGTTGGTAGTGATGACATCAATGGAGTACGCGAATCCTGAGGGTCTACGGTTGGACGGTCGACGTCCCATGGAGGTGTTCCTATCTTTCCATTTTTTATTTATGCTTCTTTAGCTCTTTTTAGCACTGGTGAATCGATTTAATTTACGGTATCAGATGAGGCAGTTTCGCGCAGCAGATAGGCGTTGTACGAGAGCTGATGGGTAAGAAAAGATTTTTGACGAGCTATTTTTTCTTTTCGTATCGGTACCTAAGGTTTCCATGTTATTCAATATAAGCTCCATATGAGTGGTTTAAAATGCCCTTTAGTTATCTGAGACCACATTGGTTCTGGGCATATGTGGTGAGTGTTTATACGCTTTTTATTTGTCTGTGAGGTGAAAACATTAACTATGCATCCATTTTGTTGATTGTGTAGCTCTGCAATGTTCGAAATGGGGAACACTAAAGTCACTGCTGCTGTTTATTGCCCAAGAGTGGTGGCACTTTATCGTCTGTTCATGCATATTTTCTCTCTTTTCGTTCATTGTGTCGCGTTGCATGTGATGATTGCTAGCAGTTTGGAAACTAAGTCAGCGCTCACCACTGAGGGAGCTGTTGAACGGAGAGTTTGATATCTTTCCTTTTTTCTTGTTCGTTTTGGGACTTATTCGTCGAGAAGGAATGCTTTCGTATAGTGATTGTAAAGGAAATTGTGAAATCTGTTCTTTCATGTGTGTGTTTGCTTCGAAATTGATGTCTTCTTTGACGACTTGGAAAATTCTGTTCTCAATCTGTTGTCTTACTGACCTTATATCGCAACCTGATATATGCCTCTGAAATCGATATACGTGTTGTTTCATTGAAGTTTCTTCACCACTTAACATGTCTGAAAGAGTTTCTTTGTAATGTTCAGACATAGCGGGCGATTCCGTTTGTTTTACTTCACACAGTTAGTTTCCTACAGGTCCAGAATAAGAGTAGCAAATGAATGATAAGGCGCTGGTAATTTTCTTATCTAACAACATTCAACACGCGATGCAGATCTTTTGAGGTTCTCTGCAATCTCTATGCTGAGTTCTATCATTATTGTCTGCGATTTTTTCGGGTGCTCTGTGAGTATAGCATGGCTGATTCAGCACTGGAGATCGCAGAAGGAAACCAAAGGGTGATAGGTAACCATGTCCTATGTGATGACCGGCGTTAGTTCTTATACTATCGATCTCATATTAGTGCATAGTAGGCTAACCTTTAAACTACAGTAGTAATGTCCAATTAATTTTCCTAACTATGCAGGCGATTCACCGAGATATCTTCGTCATCCCCAGATAATGGAGCATGCATCTTTAACAGATTGAGCCTTCAAATTCTTTTGTATATACATTTGACGTAATATGATTCGCCGTGTCCTTTTTGTGTTAGATGGACGCTAAACTTCAAATGGATACATTTGAAACTTCATGCAACTGGCAATAGAAAGCTGCAAGGCAGTCGCACTTACATTGTAGAGGTAATAGAAAGCCGTCGTAATTCGTATACTAATTTTCCGCCATCATTTCTTGGATATGCAAAGAACCTAATTTTTCGCCTTTTTTTCTGTATCATCGGTTGCAGATACTATTGGAGAACACAAAGCAGTTGGAGTTTCGAAGTGGGTCGTACCCGCTGGTACGTTCATGAGCACAAACATTAGAACCGGGCAAATCTGAAGAACATTGGCATGGCTGGTAATGAATTAGCTGCTGTAGTGTTTTTACTTTTTGGCAGTCACTGAATTTATGTCTGAGATAAGCCATGTAATGACTGAATAGCTACTTGGATTTCTTTCTTATCAGACATTTTACATTCAAATAATTACTATGTTAGGATTAATATCTGAGCAAACAATACATTCATCCTTGCATATAAATTAGAGCAACTCCCAAGTATTAAAACAGTGCTTTGGCAGACACACTATTACTATTGTTAGAAAGTAACGTTGGGCTTGTAATTATGCCAACATCACTCTTCAATAAGTAGACCGTTGGCTCAATCTGTCGAAGATTAGGGCAATCAGCTGGCAGCTACAGCATCAATCTCGGGCTAGCATCGAGAAGCTGATGAAGCTTAGCTTTAGGGCTCGTCGTGTTCATGCACGAATCACCGTTGTTGTCATCCTCAGTCCCTTCAGTTGAGTCCGAGGAATTATTGACTCTTTCGAGGAGGTTCACAGTTCCTATAGGCTTGGCCTGCTCAGTTTGGCTGAGCTGTGCATTATTTAGCTTTTCTCCTGGAAATTTTTGGCGAAAGTTGGTTTTTTTGTTGATGTAGATGAAAAAGTTATGGGAACTATATCATGTGATTTAAAGGGAAAATGAGTACCATTAGTGCAGCATTTTCGTGCCTCAGTTTCTCTGAGTTCTCCATGAGTTTGTTTTATCTCAGTTTTCAAGGACATTTTCTCGGCAGTCAGAACTTGAACTTTCGCAGCCATTCCTCGGCCTCAGCCTTAAAAGACAGAAACAAGTGAATTAAGCTCTCGGGAAATGAAGTAACGTTTGGAATGTGAATGTTTTGGACCAATTGTCGATGAACTAACTAAGACGGGCTTTTATAGGTTAACAAAGATGCGTTTTTACCTGTTTCCTCAGTCTTGATCTTCTCGCAGATTCTCTATTGGATTGTTTTTCTTCTCTCCCTTTTTCAGCTCGCGTTCATTCTGAGATATATGGCGTAGGAAGAAGACTAATTAGGGTTGGGACGAAAGGGAACATGCAATTATTTATGTAAGTGAATGTATATATTATTACACACACCTGCAACCAAATCTCCTGTGGCACAGAA
>JAPQWV010004168.1:0-33150 GCA_027422505.1 Craterostigma plantagineum | reverse complement strand
TGCTTAGCTTGGGAAAGTGGGCACATCAATCTGCCTTGGCCGAGAATCTGCCTTTTGCATCTCCTCCAAAGGTCACAGATCCACTCTTAAGGCATGTACTCACTAAGATGAGCCAGCTGAACTTTCTCCCGACTACTTTTCAACACTGATTTCTCAATATTGAGGGGATGTTGGAGGAATTTCAGCCGACATCGATTTCTTCGCCAGGAAAACTCCCCCTTCAATTTCCAGCAAAGGCTTACTATGACCAAGCTGCTTACAATGGTTACAGTTTAACTGTCTATTCTTAGACCTACTGGCATCATGCTTACGACTCTTCTTAACGACTAAATTCTCAATACGTTCCTTCGTAACATGCTCGGTTTTTTCCTTAGCAAAACTATCTTAGGTCTATCATGAATAAATGAATCAGAAGAATTTGAGGGCTGAGAGTTAAATCCTAAACCTTGCTTATCGAAAACACCTAAAGATAATACCTCATCAAGGGTTATTTTTACACCTTGCTCATCTGCTGTGAAAGTTTCGTCGGCCTCGTTGACTCGCTTTTGAAGTTTGTCAATCTCCTTGTCCTTCTCGTCAGCACGACCTCCAATTTGTTCATCCCTTCAAGTAGGCTTTCAATCATCTTTTCGCTATTCTCATTGTCCTCGAACATCGTTTTCACGATGGTTCTTAGTTCCGAATTTTCGCCTTTTTCTTCTCATATTGCGCGGACAACATCTTGACGGCTTCATTAATCTGAACTTCCGCACAAATGTCAGTTTCTAACTCTGCATCATCAGAACTTAAATACCCATCAAACCAGTTTGAGTCATAACTCCCTTGCATTGCTTGGGGGTTGCAAGATGAGGATGCTCTTTTGACGACTATACTTACTATGGGCCCTAAAGCGAGTGCAACCCTTTTGGGGGTTAATCCATGATCCCTATCGGTTCATGGAACGTGCATGGTCTTAATAGGCAAGACCACAGGAGGGCGGTGAGGGAGTGGATTAGTCGTGGTGGTTTGAGACTTGTTGGTCTTCTTGAGACTCAAGTGGCCGAGTCTAACGCAGCACGCATTTCTGATGGACTTAGGCTGCGTTGGAGTTGATTTTTGACTATATGGTGGCCCTGGGACTCGTATTTGGGTGGGCTTGGACCCTTCGTGGCTTCGCGTGACAGTTGGAGCCAAATCTAGCCAAGCTGTACACTGCCATGTGGAACAAATTGACACGAGGGAAACAAATGTTTCTCTCTTTCGTATATGGGAATTCTAAACGGGTACCCCTTCGGGACGAGCTGATCCAGTTCTCTGCATTACGTATGGACGATGCATGGCTGGTGTCAGGGGATTTCAACACCATTCTACATGCGGGCGAGGGAAGTTGGGGTGCTCCTCAACCGCGGGATATGTCAGATTTTCGGACCTGTCTACTAAGAGCTGATTTATTATCTCTTCCTTCAACAGGACATGAGTTCACTTGGTATAATCAGCAGCGGGCACTTGCGGATATCTGGCGTAGATTGGATCGCATGCTTGGCAATCCCCAGCGGTTTGCTAGGTATCCGGATGCATGTTTTCGTTGCGAGCTCCCTGCCACTTTGTCACGACCCGTCGTCCCGCCCTCGTATTCCGTTCTAATCCTAAGTATCTAATGCTTTGTTATCGCGCAAAAGCGTAAAAATGCGAATAAAAATTTTTCCTTTTAAAAACTACGTGCGGAAGTCTTATACACATGTCAAAAGAATGTTCGCAAATCGTTCTACAATTCATCGTAGTCATGTCTATACAGAAGACAAGTGTGGGTGTGTGTGCAGCCAAAAGCTTTCGATGCGCCCGGCCTTCACAGGTCGTCATCCATACACACACTCCCACCTCAAAAGCAGCCGGATAGCTTCAAAGATCGGCCTCGCATAAAAGTCGGATCACGTACCGTGATCGTCGGTACCTACAACACGTAACATAAACAATGAGCCACGAGGCTCAGTAAGCAGAAATTATGCATGTATGCACGTGTCCTAACGAACGACAATCCACGCCGTCGTTTTCTAACGTCATACTCTTTTTCTCATACTCTTACTTCATACGGGCCCTCGGCTTTCAGTCCCACTATGCGCCATCCTTAGAGATCTCAGTGTGGAGGTTCACACACTAGAAGGTCACCTGAAGGAATCTTCCCTTACTCAGTGTGGCCTCCACGCGAGCGCTTCTCACTGGTAGTCAACACCGAAGCCACTAACCACGGAGGTCACCCGAAGGAATCTTCCCTCCGAGTAGTGCTTTACACGCTAGAAGGTCACCCGAACGAATCTTCCCTTACTCAGCGTGTGCCCCGGGCCGCATCCTCCAGGTTGCATCTCCCGCATACGGGGTATTTCCCCCAGCCTCTTATACAGGCCTTTTAGCTTCATTCGCCTTACTGGCTGCACAGCGGAAGCCGTGACTCTTCATTCGAGTCGACACAGACGCCACTATCGGCGAGTATACATCGCACACAGGCGATCTTACGCACGCTCATACCTCGCGTCTTATACACTACGCATGCGTGCAAATGCTCATGCTATGCTCATGTACATAATTTAATCGTATCATACGTACACATTTCATACAAAATTCACGAGCACGTAATTCACATAATTGAACGCAGGCAAGTTACGTGTCGTAGTTGAATTTCTACTTACCTGTAGTCCAAGCTCAATTAGCGTATTGCCTCGTGAATCTCCTAATGTTCGACCTTTTAAATAAAAAGGGTTAATTTGTTAGTATCCAGCTTTCTTAGCTAATTCATCGAAATAATTTAATTCTGTCTTATTACTTATTTGGACTTGTATAAATTTTCTAGACTCCAATTTAATTTATTTGCGTCTTACATTCCTAAGTCCTTACATTTCAAGAGCTAAAGTATGTTAGATTTCGATGACTCCAATTCATATAGCTAGGCGAAAGTGATTAGGACTTGGTATCAATCGATCTTTAATTGGTTCAATTCCAATCAAGTTTCGATCCCTACGAGATTTCTCACTTATCATCTAAATTCCTTACTCTATAAGCTCGGCGAAAGTCGCTTGATTCTACTAGGTTTCGCCCGATTAATTTCATCCAATTGAATTCCTAAATTGTATGAGTTTCGCCCGAAACTCGTATTTTAACCTCTTTCGATCGGAAGTCCTACTTACCACTTACTTTCGATCGAAACTCGTTTAGATTGAATCCTTTATTTCAAATTGATAATCATAATATAATCGCTTCGCTCGAACAATGCGAGTTTCGCCGAGATTTCGTTTGGTCGAAACTCACTTGCTCTAAATTCTGATTTTGATTTGAAATCATCACTTGTTAGTTTCGCCCGAAACCATGTGGGTTTCGCCGAGTTTTTCCTTCGATCGAGAGTTCCCCTTTTGATCGATTTACGAGTTTCGTTCGTCGATTGCATGTGCATGGGCGAGTTTCGCGCGTTTCTTCGTTGGCATGGCGTCACTACTTTCGCCCGAAAACTATGCATGGTGAAAGGGTTAATTTGATCCGATTGCATGGGCTTGGGCTTGAGTTTCGCCGAGATCTATATCGGTCGAGACTCCCCTTTCATTACTTAATTTCGATCGATTTATAGATTGGACATGAGTTTCGATCGATACTCATGTGTTAAAATGAGTTTCAGTCGGAACTCATATCTTATTGAGTTTACTATTCAGAACTAATTTGAATCAAATTGAATTCATGTTTCTCACGTCGCTCGAAACATAAAAATCAATTTCCTAATTCGATCGAAACTCAACTGTTCATTTGGTCGAAACTGCTTTCTTTCCAAATTTTCCAGTCGACAGTTCTGCATTTCATCCCTTCTTGTTACCCAAATCGTGTGATTCCCTCTTACAGCAGAATATCTAAGTTCTAAGTTGTATATAAACCATCCTAGAACTGATTTTACTTAAATCGGGACTTTAACGCTAATTTATATCTCGCATTTAAGGTTTCGATGTTCTTCTTCAACTACTTTGCTTTTAATACCATTAATACCTTCAACTACACCTAAGATACGAAATTAAAAGCTTGAGGAGGGTATTCACTACAAATCTCGAAATCCTTAGCTAGTTGAGGTGCTCTTTGTTCGATTTCTGTCTCGGCTCCTTCTCCTTCTTGCTTTTCGCACTTTTTCTTAAGTTGTTTTGTGAGGTTTAATTATTAGTAGATATTTGTCTTGGCTTTTGAGGGTTAGGACATGGGCTTTTCCAAATTTTAGGGAAATGGTCCCTCCATGTGGGCCTTTCCACAATTGGACCTAAATATTGATTTCTAGTCCAATATTAATTAAATCCTAGTCCAATCTATCATTTGCCATTTCCGAAAATTTGCCCTTCCAATTTAGGGTTCATAATGGTCCCAAAGTCCTTCGAACTTAATTGCACATAATTCGCGTAGCATTCACGAGCATAAAATTCATAACATCGCATACACATATATCATATACGAAATTAACGTAAAATCACATAAGTCATACACGAAATTTATTGGCCGACCTAATTTGTGGGGACCGGGGTCCTACATCCTCCCCTCCTTAAGGAGGATTTCGCTCCCGAAATCAACCCGTGTGAAACAACTCGGGGTAACGAATTCTCATTTCGTCCTCCCGTCCCCATGTGGCTTCTTCCGTAGATTGGTTCCGCCATAACACTTTCACTAGAGTAATATCTTTATCCTAAGTCTCTTGGTCTCGTACATCAATATCTCTACCGGAACCTCTTCGTAACTCAGATCCGGTTTCAATTGTTTATGTAGGGACTCATTTCCTAGGACATGATTCGGGTCGGCTAGATACTTTCGTAGGGTTGAGACGTGGAACACGTCATGTACTTGTGATAATGATGCTGGCAGCTCTAGTCGATAGGCTACTTCACCAACCCTTTTTACTATTCGAAATGGGCCAATATACCTAGGGCTTAGTTCCCTTTCTTCCCAAATCTCTTCACGCCCTTCATTGGCGATACCTTAATGAACACCATATCATTTTCTTCGAATTCCAGTGGTCGACGTCTTCGATCTGCGTAACTTTTCTGTCGACTCTGTGCCGTTCGCATTCTTTCTCGTATCGTAGAAACGGTTTCCGCCATTTCTCGTAATATATCGGGACCTAACATCGCCCGTTCTCCGACCTCATCCCAATGTACTGGGGACCTGCACCTACGCCCGTATAGCGCTTCGTACGGGGCCATCCCAATGGTGACGTGGTAGCTATTGTTGTATGCGAACTCGATCAGTGGGAGGTACCTACTCCAATTCCCTTTGAAATCGAGTACACACGCTTGGAGCATGTCCTCTAGCGTCTGAATCGTTCGCTCGGATTGACCGTCCGTCTGCGGATGGTAGGCGGTACTAAAAGATAGCTTCGTTCCCATCGCCTTTTGCAAGCTCGTCCAGAATTTCGATAGAAATCTGGAGTCGCGATCCGAGACTATCGACGATGGAACGCCGTGTAGTCGTATTATCTCCTGAATGTACAGCTCTGCGTATCGTTCCATGGAGAACGTCGTACCAATCAGTAGGAAATGGGCAGACTTGGTTAATCGGTCGACGATCACCCAAATCGCGTCATGCCCTTTGGCGTTCTTCGGTAGCCCTACTACGAAATCCATGGTAATGTTATCCCATTTCCATTCCGGAATGGGTAACGGTTGCAGAGTTCCTGCCGGCCTTTGATGCTCGGCTTTTATCTGCTGACACGTCAGGCATTGACTTACGAAGGTTGCGATGTCCTTTTTCATGCCTGGCCACCAGTAATTTTCCTTTAAGCCTCTGTACATCTTCGTTGCTCCTGGATGTACTGAGTATGGAGTGGCATGTGCTTCCATCATTATCGTTCTTCGTAGTTCAGCATCGTCTGGCACGTACAACCGGTCCTTGAAGTACAGCCGTCCGTCTTCCCGTATTATGAGGTCTCTTGTCGGTTGTTCTGGCGGCACTTCTTTGATCTTCGTGTAAAGCTCATCTCCTTCCTGCGCCGTCTTAATTTGTTCTAGCAGCGTGGGTTGCAGAGTTAAAGCTGCTAGTAGCGTCTCAACTTTACCTAGTTGTACAACTTCTACTTCCAGCAGTTGCAGTTCAGCACTCACTGCTTTTCGGCTTAAGGCATCGGCTACTACATTTGCCTTGCCTGGGTGGTAGTTGATTACGCAGTCGTAATCCTTAACTTACTCTAACCACCTCCTCTGCCTCATATTCAGCTCCTTTTGGGTAACACTAGAGGCTCTTGTGGTCGGTGTATATCTCGAACCGCTCTCCATAGAGTAATGCCTCCAGATCTTGAGAGCAAAGACCACTGCCGCCAACTCTAAGTCGTGCGTCGGATAATTCTTCTCGTACTCCTTCAGTTGACGAGAAGCGTATGCCACTACATTCCCGTTCTGCATTAGCACACATCCTAACCGTTCTTCAATGCATCACTATACACGGTGAACCCTCCAGTTCCCGAAGGTATCGTGAGAACTGGGGCCGTCGTCAGCCGTTCCTTCAGCTCTTGGAAGCTTTGTTCACATTCTGCGGTCCATTGAAACTGCGTGTTCTTCCGGGTCAGCCTCGTCAGTGTTGATGCTATCTTCGAGAAATCCTTGATGAACTTCCTGTAGTAACCCGCCAAACCGAGGAAACTCCGTACTTCCGTTACATTGGTCGGTTTGGGCCAATTGCTAATGGCTTCTATCTTGTTTGGGTCTACAGAAATCCCTTCTCCTGATACTATATGTCCCAAGAAGGCGACTTGGTCGAGCCAAAATTCGCACTTCTTGAACATGGCATACAGTTGCTTGTCCCGTAAGGTGCTCAGAACTATTCTCAGGTGTTCTTCGTGCTCCTCTTTCGTCCTTGAGTAGATTAGGATGTTGTCTATGAAGACGATGACAAACCTATCTAGATAGGTTTTGAACACCCGGTTCATTAAGTCCATAAAAGCTGCGGGCGCATTAGTTAGCCCGAATGGCATCACTAGGAACTCGTAATGGCCATAACGGGTACTAAAGGCCGTCTTCGGAACATCTTCCTTCTGGATCCTCAATTGATGATAGCCCGACCTTAAATCAATCTTGGAGAAAACCGTTGCACCTTGCAGTTGATGGAACAGATCGTCTATCCTAGGGAGTGGGTACTTGTTCTTGATTGTCAACTTATTCAACTCCCTGTAGTCTATGCATAACCGCATGGATCCATCCTTCTTCTTTACGAATAGCACCGGCGCTCCCCAGGGGGAGAAATTCGGATGTATGAAATCGTTCCGCATGAGTTCGTCGAGTTGATCCTTTAACTCCTTCATTTCTGTCGGTGCTAGCCGATATGGGGTCTTGGATACTGGTGCCGCTCCAGGTACCAGATCTATAGCAAACTCTATTTCCTGTCGGGTGGTAGTCCCGGAAACTCCTCGAGAAATACATCGGGAAAGTCCTTGACTATCGGCACTTCCTCGAATTTCAGGGAGGCGTTCTCTTCCGATTTGATAGCGAATACAAGATAGGCTTCGCACCCTGATCAGATCAGTCGTTGGGCTTTCAACGCTGATATCCTAGAGATCATGGTCCCTTTACTAGTCCCTCCAAACTTAAGGGGTTCATCCCCGTCCGTATTGAGCGTGACTATCTTGTGGTGGCAGTCTATGACAGCTCCGTACTTCGATAGCCAATCCATTCCAAGGATCACCTCAAAATCATTCATGGGAATAATTATGAGGTCTATGGGCAGTTCCTTATCCCCGATTACTATTTGGCAATCCCTTAGAACGTGGTTAGTTTGGGTGGGATTCCCGTTTGGAACTGTTACCCTAAACTCGCACTCAGGTCGGTGAGGCGTGACTCCTACCCTCGTGACGTACTTAGTAGATGCGAATGAATGAGTCGGCCCCGAGTCGACTAGGATGCAGGTGGGGGTTTGATAGACGAGGAGGGTACCTGTTACCACGGCCGGTTGTGTTTCCGCTTCTTCGGATGTCAGAGTATAGACCCGGGCCGGTACCCTTGATGGTGCTGCTTGATTTCCAGCTTGGCTTCCGGATCCACCTTCCGGACATGCCCTCAGATAATGGCCCGTTTTGCCACATTTGAAGCAGACGGCGTTCTGGGAGTTGCAGACTCCCGTGTGCCTCCGTGCACACTTCGGGCATACGGGTAGGTCCAACTGGGGTCTACCCTGATTGGGGTTGAACTGTGGGGGTGGTCGAGGTCGATTCTGGAATCCCTGCTTCCCTTCCTTGGCAATTAATTGCCGCTTCGGATTGCCCCCGCTCCCTTGCGGCCCTTGTACGAATTTGCGCTTTGCTTCTTGGGCGCGAGAAATCCTGGCCTCTGCCTGCTCCGCCACAAGTGCTCTCTCAGCCACTTGTGCATACGTGGCCCCTTGTATTCCCGCCATACTTACATCCCGGTACAGCTCGGGCTTCAACCCTTCCATGAACCGCTCGATCTTGAGCGCGTCCGTGCTAACCATATGAGCAGCAAACCTTGAAAGTTGCTCGAACTTCCTGATGTACTCCGCCACTGTCATTGCCCCTTGGCGGAGGTTGATGAACTCATTCATCCGCTGGGCTCTGGCAGGGGCGGTGTAGTACTTTCCTCTGAAAATCTCCTTAAACCGATCCCAGCTCATCGTTAGTGGGTTTTCGATGGCTGAGACGTGTCCCAGTAATGTCCGGCGCTCCCCCTCAGTAGGTAGGCAGCGCACATGACCTTCTCCGCCTCAGGGGTGCGGCTGTGCTGGAACATGTTCTCCAGCGTCCTCAGCCAATCCTCGGCGGACGTGGGGTCTACAGCATCCTCGAACAGTGGAGGATTAAGCTTTCTGAACCTCTCCCAGATCATCTCAATTCGTTCAGGCGGGGGAGGTAGGTTGGCTGATTGCCCACCAGCATTTTGCTGCTGGATCAGCTGCTGAATCTGGGCCGACTGTTGCCGGACCAGTTCCGTTAGTTGCAGGATGGTAGCATCCCGGCTATCAGGAGGGTTATTAGTATCCCTACCCTGATCAGATTCCCTGCTTCCTTCTCCCCTAAGTCTTACCATTTTCCAAACCTATCCTGACCATTCCTAAGGCCAATAAATCAAGCCATTCAAGAAATTCACATAACATGGTACTTACAAGCAAGGCCGCTTCCGCGCTTTTGAGTGTGTGTGTATGGACAGTCTGCAGGACCTGTGACCGAAGCTCTGATACCACTCTGTCACGACCCGTCGTCCCGCCCTCGTATTCCATTCTAATCCTAAGTATCTAATGTTGTTATCGCGCAAAAGCGTAAAAATGCGAATAAAATTTTTCCTTTTAAAAACTACGTGCGGAAGTCTTATACACATGTCAAAAGAATGTTCGCAAATCGTTCTACAGTTCATCATAGTCATGTCTATACAGAAGACAAGTGTGGGTGTGTGTGCAGCCAAAAGCTTCCTATGCGCCCGGCCTTCACAGGTCGTCATCCATACACACACTCCCACCTCAAAAGCAGCGCTTTAAAAGATCGGCCTCGCATAAAAGTCGGATCACGTACCGTGATCGTCGGTACCTACAACACGTAACATAAACAATGAGCCACCGAGGCTCAGTAAGCAGAAATTATGCATGTATGCACGTGTCCTAACGAACGACAATCCACGTCGTCGTTTTCTAACGCTCATACTCTTTTCTCATACTCTTACTTCATACGGGCCCTCGGCATTCAGTCCCACTATGCGTCCTCAGAGATCTCAAGTGTGGAGGTTCACACACTAGAAGGTCACCTGAAGGAATCTTCCCTTACTCAGTGTGGCCTCCACGCGAGCGCTTCTCACTGGTAGCCAACACCGAAGCCACTAACCACGAAGGTCACCCGAAGGAATCTTCCCTCCGGGTAGTGCTTTACACGCTAGAAGGTCACCCGAAGGAATCTTCCCTTACTCAGCGTGTGCCCCGGGCCGCATCCTCCAGGTTGCATCTCCCGCATACGGGGTATTCCCCCAGCCTCTTATACAGGCCTTATAGCTTCATTCGCCTTACTGGCTGCATTGGGGAAGTCGTGACTCTTCATTCGAGTCGACACAGACGCCACTATCGGCGAGTATACATCGCACACAGGCGATCTTACGCACGCTCATACCTCGCGTCTTATACACTACGCATGCGTGCAAATGCCCATGCTATGCTCATGTACATATTCTAATCATGCCATCATGCACATAATTTAATTGTATCATACGTACACATTTTATAGAAAATTTACGAGCACGTAATTCACATAATTGGACGCAGGCAAGTTACGTGTCGTAGTTGAATTTCTACTTACCTGTAGTCCAAGCTCAATTAGCGTATTGCCTCGTGAATCTCCTAACGTTCGACCTTTTTAAATAAAAAGGGTTAATTTGTTAGTATCCTGCTTTCTTAGCTAATTCATCGAAATAATTTAATTCTGTCTTATTACTTATTTGGACTTGTATAAATTTTCTAGACTCCAATTTAATTTATTTGCGTCTTACATTCCTAAGTCCTTACATTTCAAGAGCTAAAGTATGTTAGATTTCGATGACTCCAATTCATATAGCTAGGCGAAAGTGATTAGGACTTGGCATCAATCGATCTTTAATTGGTTCAATTCCAATCAAGTTTCGATCCCTAAGAGATTTCTCACTTATCATCTAAATTCCTTACTCTATAAGCTCGGCGAAAGTCGCTTGATTCTACTAGGTTTCGCCCGATTAATTTCATCCAATTGAATTCCTAAATTGTATGAGTTTCGCCCGAAACTCGTATTCTAACCTCTTTCGATCGGAAGTCCTACTTACCACTTACTTTCGATCGAAACTCGTTTAGATTGAATCCTTTATTTCAATTTGATAATCATAATATAATCGCTTCGCTCGAACAATGCGAGTTTCGCCCGAGATTTCGTTTGGTCGAAACTCACTTGCTCTAAATTCTGATTTTGATTTGAAATCATCACTTGTTAGTTTCGCCCGAAACCATGTGGGTTTCGCCGAGTTTTTCCTTCGATCGAGAGTTCCCCTTTTGATCGATTTACGAGTTTCGTTCGTCGATTGCATGTGCATGGGCGAGTTTCGCCGCGTTTCTTCGTTGGCATGGCGTCACTACTTTTGCCCGAAACTATGCATGGTGAAAGGGTTAATTTGATCCGATTGCATGGGCTTGGGGTTGAGTTTCGCCGAGATCTATATCGGTCGAGACTCCCCTTTCATTAGTTAATTTCGATCGATTTATAGATTGGACATGAGTTTCGATCGATACTCATGTGTTAAAATGAGTTTCGGTCGAAACTCATATCTTATTGAGTTTACTATTCAGAACTAATTTGAATCAAATTGAATTCATGTTTCTCACGTCGCTCGAAACATAAAAATCAATTTCCTAATTTCGATCGAAACTCAACTGTTCATTTGGTCGAAACTGCTTTCTTTCCAAATTTTCCAGTCGACAGTTCTGCATTTCATCCCTTCTTGTTACCAAATCGTGTGATTCCCTCTTACAGCAGAATATCTAAGTTCTAAGTTGTATATAAACCATCCTAGAACTGATTTTACTGAAATCGGGACTTTAACGCTAGTTTATATCTCGCATTTAAGGTTTCGGTGTTCTTCTTCAACTACTTTGCTTTTAATACCATTAATACCTTCAACTACACCTAAGATACGAAATTAAAAGCTTGAGGAGGGTATTCACTTACAAATCTCGAAATCCTTAGCTAGTTGAGGTGCTCTTTGTTCGATTTTTGTTTCGGCTCCTTTTTCCTTCTTGCTTTTCGCACTTTTTCTTAGGTGGTTTTGTGAGGTTTAATTATTAGTAGATATTTGTCTTGGCTTTTGAGGGTTAGGACATGGGCTTTCCAAATTTTAGGGAAATTGGTCCCTCCATGTGGGCCTTTCCACAATTGGACCTAAATATTGATTTCTAGTCCAATATTAATTAAATCCTAGTCCAATCTATCATTTGCCATTTCCGAAAATTTGCCCTTCCAATTTAGGGTTCATAATGGTCCCAAAGTCCTTCGAACTTAATTGCACATAATTCGCGTAGCATTCACGAGCATAAAATTCATAACTATCGCGTACGCATATATCATATACGAAATTAACGTAAAATCACATAAGTCATACACGAAATTTATTAGCCGACCTAATTTGCGGGGACCGGGGTCCTACACACTTCGGACCATTCACCTCTGTATTTGGGAGAGGTGGGGCGATAAGGCCACATGGTGTGAGTTTTTGATTCGAAAACTTTCTTATTAAGGTGGTGGACTTCTTGGGCCACGATCAGCGTATCTGGGGCATTCCCATGGTGGGTTTTCCTATGTTTGTGCTGGTCCAGAGGCTGAAGTTACTTAAGCCTATCTTCATGCAGATGCGGCGCAACAAAGGGGATCTTGCTGCTAATGTTGCGGAGCGCTACGCTTCTTCGGCTTGCGCGGAATTGCACCACGAGATATCCATTGCAGGGGTTGTTCCACGATCTCGAACGGCATTGTCGCTTTTTGTATGCTAGGGCCGTTGAGATTAACACACAGTGCTGTCCCAACGAGAAAAGCTTGCTTGGCTCAAGGATGGCGATCAATGTTCCTCTTATTTCTTCAGGAGAGTTTTTTTTTGGGAATCCAAAACGCATGCTCGCAACATATCTTCGAGCGTCTGAATTGTTCTCTCCGATTGCCCGTCCGTCTGCGGGTGATAAGCCGTGCTGAAGGACAATTTAGTTCCCATGGCTTTCTGTAAACTCAACCAGAATTGAGACAGAAATCTCGAATCCCGATCCGAGACAACCGAAATTGGAATCCCATGGAGTCTTACAATTTCTTGTATATACAGTTCGGCGTACTTCTCCATGGAGTATGTTTGATTAATTGGCAGGAAATGAGCCGATTTCGTCAATCTGTCCACGATCACCCAGATTGCATCGTGGCCCTTCATCGTCTTCGGTAATCCTACAACGAAATCCATCGTGATGTGGTCCCACTTCCACTCAGGAATCATCAAGGGCTGCAACGTTCCGCCGGTCTTTGATGTTCTGCCTTAATTTGCTGGCACGTCAAGCATCTTTGTACAAAAGCGGTCACGTCTTTCTTCATTCCCGGCCACCAGAAATTTCTTCGCAAGTCTCGATACATCTTTGTTGCACCGGGATGTATCGAATAGATTGTCTTATGCGCCTCCGTCATTATGCTTCGTCGGATTTCTTCATCGGGTGGCACATATAAACGACCCCGGAACCGTAAGCTTCCCTCGTCTCGAAATTCAACCTCCGATTGAATACCTTCGTCATGTTCCGCTCGGATCTTCAGATATAATTCGTCATCTTTTTGTGTCTTGAGAATTCGGTCCAACAACGTCGGCTTCAAGGTTAACGCTGCCAGTCTCGTTTCGATCTCCCCGAAATTGATCACTTCAACTTCGAGTTGGCACAATTCCGCATCACCGATTTACGGCTCAGAGCATCTGCGACTACGTTTGCCTTCCCTGGGTGATAGTTAATCACGCAGTCGTAATCTTTCACCAACTCGAGCCATCGCCTTTGCCTCATGTTTAACTCCTTCTGCGTGAAGAAGTACTTTAGGCTTTTATGATCGGTAAAGATTTCGCATCGTTCCCCGTATAAATAATGTCGCCAGATTTTTAGGGCAAACACCACGACTGCGAGTTCCAGATCATGCGTGGGGTAGTTCTTCTCGTACGGTTTCAGTTGTCGGGAGGCATATGCGATTACCTTCCCGTTCTGCATCAACACGCACCCCAAACCATTCTTAGAGGCATCACTGTACACCGAAAAGCCTTCGGTACCGGAGGGAATCGTAAGAATAGGAGCCGTCGTTAATCGCTTCTTCAACTCCTGGAAGCTTTGCTCACAAGCTTCCGTCCACTTGAATGGGACGTTCTTCTTCGTCAGGTTCGTGAGTGTCGAGGCAATGCTGGAAAAATCCTTGATGAACTTTCGATAGTATCCAGCAAGCCCGAGAAAGCTCCTGATTTCCGTGGAAGTGGTTGGTCGTGGCCAGTTATTTATTGCTTCTATCTTGCTGGGATCCACTGAAAGTCCGTTTCTGGAACTGATGTGCCCCAAGAAAACCACTTGTTCCAACCAGAATTCGCACTTTTTGAACTTGGCGAATAGCTGCTTTTCTCGAAGAATTCGAAGGACCGTCCTCAGATGTTTCTCGTCTTCTCTCGTCTTTGAGTAAATAAGGATATCGTCAATAAAGACGATTACGAATTGGTCCAGAAATTCTTTGAAGACCCGATTCATCAAATCCATAAAGGCTGCCGGAGCATTCGTTAGCCCGAAAGGCATGACCAAGAATTCATAATGGCCATACCTCGTGTTGAACGCCGTTTTAGGGATATCAGCCTCACGAATCTTTAACTGATGATAGCCAGAACGCAAATCAATCTTTGAGAATACCGTAGCCCCTTTTATCTGATCGAATAAATCATCGATCCTCGGTAATGGGTATTTGTTCTTTATCGCATAATCGATACAAAGTCGCATTGATCCGTCTTTCTTCCGCACGAACAATACTGGGGCTCCCTCCCCATGGTGAGAAGCTAGGTTGAATGAAGCCCTTCTGTAATAGTTCATCAAGTTGCTCCTTAAGCTCTCGTAATTCGTTCGGTGCTAGTCGATACGGAGCTTTAGAGATCGGGGCAGCTCCAGGCATGAGATTGATAGAGAATTCTATTTCCCGATCCGGGGCTAGTCCCGGAAGGTCATCGGGAATACGTCGGGATATTCATTTACGATAGGGATATCTTCAAGCTTCGGCTGAGATGATTCTTCGGCTTTCACCGCAAAAACGAAGAAAGCTTCGCAGCCCGAATTTACGAGTCGCTGAGCCTTCAGAGCAGATATCCGAGGAATTGGATTACCATTTGCATTTCTCGAAAATTCAAATTCCTCTTCGTCGGGCAAGCAGAATTTGACTACTTTCTTCGAGCAGTCGATCATAGCTCCATATCTGGAAAGCCAATCCATCCCGAAAATGACATCGTAATCATTCATCGGGATTACGATCAGATCTACATACAAATCTCTTCCCTCAATTCTAACAGGACAATCTTCTACAACTAGATTAGTCCATGTCGGATCTCCGTGAGGTAGAGACACCACGAAATTGCACATAGAACGAGTGGGATGAATTCCCGCTCTAGCCACGAAATTAACCGACACAAATGAGTGTGTGGCCCCAGAGTCAAATAAAATTGTTGATGGTATATGAAAGATATTCAGTATACCCGTGACCACATTCGGATTGGCCTCCGCCTCCTCGTTCGTCAATGTGAAGACACGAGCTGGCACCGGCGGTAAGGCCTCCACCTCCTCGTTCGTAAGTGTGAAAACACGAGCTGGCACCGGTGGTGGTCGGACTGAATTCTGTGGCTGGTTTTGTGGCGGGTGCGGGAGCAGCTGCTGAGTTCCGGGACAATCTCGAGCGTAATGTCCGGGCTGCCCGCACTGGTAGCAATGCACCGGTCGTTGTCCGAAACAGACTCCGACATGATTCCTTCCACACTGTGGGCATCGTGGTGCTGGATTTGGTGGCCTCGTATTCGCTCCCTGGTTGAACGTCGGACGCCAGTTCTGTTGGTTGGGTCGGTTGCCCCTGTTGTTTGGACCGCTTCCAAAGAATGGCCGTTTGGAACTCCCGTCTCCTTGTGAAGCTTCCCTCTTCCGACTAGACTCCTGGGCCTTCCTCACAACTCCCTCCGCCTGCTCCGCAATCAATGCCCGTTCCGTCGCATGTCGAAACTCTAACTGGCGCACTCCCGCCACGCTTAGATCCCGATAAAACTCGGGTTTCAGCCCCCGAAGAAAACGCATCACCTTCAGAGCATTGGTGGCTACGAGGTGAGGTGCAAAGCGAGATAACTCCTCGAATTTGCGGATGTATTCGGGCACCGACATGCTCCCCTGCTTCAGGTTCATGAACTCATACATTCTCTGCTCCTGGTCGTGAGCAGAGAAGTACTTGTCGTAGAAGAGCTCCCTGAAGCGTTCCCAAGTCATAGTGCCTGGGTCCTCCAACACCTTGACGGTGATCCACCAGAATCGCGCATTTCCCCGAAGTAGGGAAATGGCACACAACGTCTTCTCCTCGTTTGGTACACGACTGTATATGAAGAGGTCTTCAATAGTGCCGATCCAGTCCTCGGCTTCCGCGGGGTTAGCGACCTCGGAAAAGGTAGGAGGATTAAGTTTGCGGAACCGTTCCCCGATAATCTCCACACGGTCGGGCTGTGGAGATGGACGGTGCTCAGATGAGCTCCGGTGGTTGATCAGATCATGTATTTGATTCGATTGTTGCTGAATAAGTTCAGTCAATCGATGGATGGTAGAGCGGTCATCCTCTGGTGAAGATTCAGACCCCGCCCTACGACTCGACTCGCCCACTTCTCTACGTGTTCTCACCATTTTCAACCTACTTCTACAATAAATCAATAGACACAAAAATCAATCAAATCAAATCACATAAAACGTAAAACTTACAGGCGCGGCTGGTTCTCCCAGCTTTTGAGCGGCAGTACATGGACAGTCTACAGAACCTATAACCTAACGCTCTGATACCATCTGTAACGACCCGACTTCCTAGATACGTATTTTGGCGGATTTTCGCAGCGTAAGCAGCGGAGAGCCCATTTAATTAAAACTTTTAAAACATAATAGTATAAATACGTTCAATGTCTAAATCCATAAGTCCAAACACAAACACATTTTTATTTATTGACTCGAAGCCCAAGAAGTACACGCCCAAATTTAAAAACACAAAACATAAACTCGTTCCACAGGTCGCGTCCCATGTACTGCGCCGCCCTCAAAAGTCCGTGGAGTCACCGCCATCAGCCGCCTTACCTACAGACGTAAACCCTGAGCTTTTGCCCAGTAGATGAAAATATGCATGAATGCAAATGCTCTCACATCCCAAACCCGGCACCTCACAAATGCACACTCGACATCTCATACGCTAGTTCCTATTTCAACTCTCAACTCATAAATGGGGCCCTAGGCTAGACTCGGAATCCACGCATAAAATGTCATATAATGTCATGATAGTACGGCCCCATCTCGGTCTCAACCGTAACTATAACCATGACAAGTGGTAACGGCCCCATCTAGGTCTCAACCGCACCTTATTGACAAGCGGCCCCATCTCGGTCTCAACCGCAAGCGCTTCAGCGAATCGTATCCTGACAACTAACATCGATCACTTTGCCCCACTCATCTACACTACCGTGACCCCACACGATTATAACTCCTCTCGTACCACGTTTATGCAAATGACATGCAAATAAAATGCAACATATCACCACGCAACATATAAAATGTAATGTATCGGCCCGAGGTATTAGCTCGGCCCGATCTCGAAAATCCTCATACACCAAATAATTCGGGCCCGAAGCCCGCGTTCCAATTTTTATCGGCCCAAAATCTTAACCACCAAAAGTCTCCCCGGAATTTCACTAAGAGTTACCAAAATTTAATCATTTTCACTTTAAGACCCTAATTTCACAATTGGTCCATATTTTAATATATTTTCAAATTCTAACGTCCAATCTCAAAATATCACTTAAGTTCCCAATTTAAAAATATATTTCTGAATTTTACATTTCAAAACCCCAAAATTTCATAATTTACTTTTTAGGACCCGAAAGTTTTCCTAAGCTTCAGATCTACCCGAATCTTTAAAAATTTCAAATCTGCCCCAAAATCTTTATATTTCTTTAAAAATCTACCTTGTTCGGAACTTTACAACACAGACTCCCTGAATTTTGTAAAATTTCGATTAAGTCCTAAAATTTTAAAAATAACTATTTTATACGGCTGTTTTGCGACAGTTTGGGATTCTCAATGATCACAAAGTAAACGATGTCCGATGGACTTGAAATTTTAACCACAGATAAAGAACTTACATAACATGATTCTGTGCAAAGGGATTTCTAGTCCGAGGTCTAGATTGTGAGAAATGAATTTTTGAACCTCTTGGCCGAAATGGATAAATAAAACCCTAGAAAACACTAATCCTCTCCAAGTTTTGTTCTATCCTCTTAACCACAATTCCTCTAACTCTATTCTTATGTTTCATAAACCTAAACTTCATAAAGATTAAGGTATTAAGCTGGCCGAATTTTAGCATGTAAGCATCATCACGAAAATCATACAAGAAATTCACGTTTAGCACATAAACACGTATAAATTCGAAAGAGATCATGCAATCACGTAAAATTCACGTATTTAAACTTGTTTACGTGCGTAGGTGATCTTCACCTACCTTAATCCGTAGAGAGCTACGTAACGGGTTGTGTCGTATGATCCCGACCCGAGAGCTTCGATCCCGAGCTTCCGGAGATTTTTCTCCTCCTCCTCCTTCTCCTTTCTTTCTTTCTTCTTCTTCTTTTTTTTTTTTTGGAAAGTGTTCACTAAACGAAAGAAGCAGGAGTACAAGGACAGCGTACATGATAACGCTCACGACGCTCACGACGCTACAAGCGGTAACAATCTACCGACCAGACAGCACAACAAGACCAAAACAGCCCAGACACCAACGAGGTCCCAACAAGACCAAGCCAAGAACAGAGACAACTAACACAAGGTTACAACAACCAACACAAGGTTACAAAGGCAAAGGAGGTGTCAATCTCCAAAATCAAACAACAGGAGTCTGGCACCAGTTGTAGTGCCAGCAGGGCAGTCGGTTGATGTGCAAATAAGTGCCAGAGCACAGCGGAGGAAGACTTCCAGGCGGAAAGTCCAAACGGAGGGATGAAGTGCAGCGAGTGCGTCCGCGGGTCTGGTCGGGGAACGGCGTAGAAGCCTACTCCTGTTTCTTTCCTCCAGGGTAGACACCCAGCAAGTGAGCCTGCCGGTGGCACGAGCAAGCAGGAAGGAATCCCCAAGTGAAGCAGCAGCCAGTCCAACCTGCAGACAAGCAAAGTGGAGCACAGTACGAGAACCAGAAGAGAAAGAGAAAGCGAAGGAAAGGGGATGGGGGGGGGGGGGGGGGGGGGTGTGGGGAGAGGGGGAAATGGGGTGAGGTGGGGTCTCTCTTGGCATCCATCCAACGCAGCTGCGTGGTAAGCACAAAGCGAACTATTCTTTCGCCTTCTTCTTTTTTTTTTCCACATCATGCTCGTCAATACCTACAACACGTAGACTGAGCTCCTTGCCCAGTAGATGAAATAATGCATGATGTAATCGTGCACTCAATCATAAACCCGGTATCTCACATGTAATGCACGCTCTTTCTTTTCTCATGCTAATCTCCCATTTCACAAATTAGGGCCCTAGGTTAGACTTGACACCTCGCATGCCAGTCACAATAACGGTAGCCTACTCTGGAAGTTCACGCCAGGTTGCTTCTTCCGTATAATATATAAAACGGTCGCACCTCGGGAAGCTCTCGCCCGGGTAGACAAAGCGTTCGCATCTGTCGAGCTGACAGAACGCTCACACCTATCAGCCGTCAGGTGCCATATTGAGTACTAGCCTCGACTCTTCAACGAGTCACCAATCACAGAACCATCATCTACTCTACTAATAAGCGTTACCGTCTCCAATACGGTACACACGATATCAGTTCATCACCGACCCACACGGTCTGAACTTCCCTCGTACTAGTCTGAAGTGAACATGTCAAATAAATGCATGATATATGTAGTTTATTTAAATCGCATAAAAATATTCACATATTTCATGTAAAACACGAAAGCATGAAAACACATAAAAGAACATATTGTTTACGTATCGTAGGTGAATATTTCACCTACCTGTAGTCCTGATTTTCGTCAGCGATAAATCATTAATACCTTGAACCTCTGAGAACACAAAATGATAGTTACATCAGTACAAAACTCACTCTCGGACGACTATAATAAATGACTTTAATTTTCGAAAATATTTACACCCAACGAAAACCTCGCACGACCAAAACGCTCAAACGCCTAAATACCGAAACTTTATACTGTATATACTAACCACTTGAATCACAAAAACCCTCATATGATCAAACTAAATTAAACTTATGTTAACCCAAACCCAAAAAAAAACTCCTTAGTGCCAAAAATTTTAAGATTACTTCTGAAAGGTTGAAAAGACTTAAATACTTAATATAATCTTAAACCCCAAAATACACAACATGGAAAACTCCCTTGTGCCAAAAATAATTTCTTAAGAGGTTTAGAACCCTAGTTTATCGAAAACTTCCAAACTTAAACATTTACCTACAAATCAATCAAATCCACAAAACTATGCCACATCCTAACCTTCAAATAATTCAACAGTTATTCTATATCGAAACCTTCATATTAGAAATATTATTATATAGCCCCACAAAGAATGCTATGATGTCACTTTCTATGCACTAACCACTACAAAAACATTCCCATATTTAATAACTAGACTTATACCATAATAGTTATTTCAAGAGTAAGTTTTTACCATCTAATCCAACAATCACGTAAGGTTCACAAGAGTAATTCTAATTATATATAAGTCACATAACTTATTTAGGTACAAATATATAAACACAGACTATTCCTCAAATAGCACATGTGACTTATCGAACACTTTAGAATACCTTACGTCTTAAACCACCGAAAACCTTTCTATACTTAAGATAAATCGATACCTAAATAGAAGTACACTACCCAACTTTATATATTTCAACTATTTATGAAATACCTGAAAACTACTCTCAATAATTCCAACATACACACGAAAACATCACATAAGTTCGCCTCATTAAAACGTATTGACCTCACGTAATCTCGATCGAAAATAGGTTATGAATACTCTAATAATTATGTACCCATAAACCACATAAATCTCATATATCATGTAAAACATATCAAATACACATGAGCACAAACATTTTTACGTGTTGTAGATGATCAACGAGCACATAAGCATATCTCCTACCACCAATGCTATGTACTTCCATCGGACCCATCAAATCCATGTGAATAAGCTGAAAACAATGAGCAGTTTCAAAACGTTGGGCAGCATGTTGGTCAACATTATGGCTAGCATGCACTTGCTTACCTTCAAACATGACTCACACACAACCTTACCAAACTTTTTTTTTTTGGGGGAAATGGTCACTAAAATAAAAAGGAAAGCAGTACATGTGGTTCGCTCAAGGAGCACATACCAACTGGTAACAAGCTACCAGCTCACAAGGACACAACCAAATCCACAGAAACAGCCCTCAAACAACAAGCCAAAGGAAAGGCGGCAAAGACAGCCAAACACATGCAGAAATCCAAATCTGACCAAGTAAAACCACAACAAGCGGCGAGCGAGGTCAGGGGTCTCCAGTGTCGTGGCTAGCTATAGGATCTTGGGTGCTCTTGTTCGTCGCCTCATGGGCAGCCTCGAGGTCAGCAAGAGCCTCAAACATGTTACGATCCGGATGGTGGTACGACGTCCCAACGCCTTTGGTGGTGGGGGCATCCGCCGAGCTAGGATGAGTTGGCCGAGTCCTGCGATCGAAGGAATGTTTGGGCCGGCGTTGCTTGCCTTCCCCATCGAGGCCAGCCATGGTGGCCTCCTTATGAACGACGCCTTTACCCTTGGATTCCATACGACTCCATGCACGCACTTGTGTTGCCACCGTAGTCGGACGTGGCAGCGGTTTGTTAGGCTGCATGGGCGCGGCGACCGTGAGGGCCCTAGCCGAGCTGTTAGGACGCGGGTGGATCTTGGCCGAGCTTTTAGGCGGCTGTTGCGGCCGGTTTTTGGGGCAAGTCGTGATACTATGGGCCCAGGAGTCACATGACGAGAATTTTTTTGGTCGCCACTCATATTCAACATTAATGGGTACGACCCCCGAGGAGCTACCATCCTGAGTTGGAATGTGGATATTGAATCGCTCGACTAAAGGTTCCGTCAGTGTTATTTCAATACAGACCCTAGCATACTCAAGACGTTCCGCGCGAGCCGTCACTGCATCCGCAAACAAGGGCTTCCCGAGCACACTAGCAACGATTCCTAAGCCGGCTTGTGTCCAGTATTCCGTTGGGATGTTTCGGAGTCTAACCCAAAGCGGAATAGTCGGATGCTGTTTCTTTTCAAAAGAAAAACCCATATGCCAAGCCTCAAGGAAGATCGGCTGCCCCTGCAAGAGCCAAGGTCCACCTTCCAAGGCCGCAGCTGGCGCGCCTCCGAGGTAAAACGGAACTTGAAAAATCCATTGATCGTCGATCTTACTTCGACAAGGTTCTCCAAATAGATCGGACGAAGCGTTCAACATGTGGGAAATACGGGCGCTTCCCAATAAAATACCCGACGAGCGTATGATCCCACCGTGCGGCACCTTGCTGAGCAACTTCCCACGAAGGCCGGGCAGCGGCGACTCCATCAATGACACTAGGCATCATGTAAGTTAGAGGGATGCGTGGTGAGCTAGCCCTTCCTCGGTTGTTGTTGACGCCAGACAATATCAGAGAATGAATGTCCCGAACTAAGAATTCCCGGTGGTGGAACCTCCTCAGGAAGCCTAGTGCGCGAATCTGTATTGCCGGCGCATGAGGGAAAGGTAGCTATTATGGGAGAATCCTTGGAAGAATCGTTAGGCCCATGAATAGTGGATATAACCTCATCCTCGTCATGTGTAGGCCCATTAAGGGTGGTAGTGGCTTTCTCCACATGTCCAGGCCCAAAAGGGGTATCCGGCCCAACAGTGTTGGGGTAAGTATCCAACACAAATTCAGGGCCCTTTAGAGGATAATTCTCCACCTCAAGCGCAGGCCCATCAGGAATATTAGCATCAGAATTAGGGTTAGCTTCCACCTCTAGTCTAGGCCCAATATTAGCAATAGGCCCAATAGGGTTAGGTTCTGTCGTCAGAACCCTAATTCCATCTTCACCATCTTGATCTTCCAATTGCAGGTTACGACTGGTGGCGGTGGTGTGCCCCTCCGCATTGGTCTGTGCACGGCCTGAGTAGCATCACGGAGGGGGGCTGTGTGGGAGGTGATACGTCGGCGTCGTTGCGGAATCCACAGTGGTCGAGGCGGGTTAATCCTTGGTGATGGCAGAGGGGTCGAGAAAAGCTCATGGGTGAGCGCAGTTCCCTTTGTGGGGGGGGGGGGGGGTTCGGCCAATTTGGCGAACCCGCCGGCGAGGTTAGGGAATCGAAACGCCTGCTAGTGACGCGGCTAAACAGTCCCTCAAACGAAGGAACATCGAAGAGGCTGTCAAACGCGGGGATGGACTGCCGAAGCAAGCCATAATCCGGCACCAAGCTGGCAGGGTCCACGTTCGGCATGTCAGAGGTAGCCATAGAAGATGAAGAGGTGAGAAGTCGAAGGGTCACTAAGAGACGGGGATAGAAGAGACGGGGCTAAGACCCTCCCATCGCCGTTTGAGCCCGGCGATGGAGGGTGGGGGGTGCGGCTGGTGTCGAAGTGGCGAGACGGATGGTGGTCGCCGGCAGTGAGGGGAGATGGTGATGGAGGGTGACGGATTTTTTAGGTTTTTCGTTAGGGTTTGACAAGAGAGAAACTAGAGAGAGAAATCTCAACCTTACCAAACTCCTTAAGCTTTGGAATGCCTCTAATTGCGTCGTGTTTGATAAGTTGCTCCAGCGTACGGTAGTTGACATGGCCCAGTTGGTAATGCCAAAGGATGACATCATCATCGGCCTTAGAGAGTTGGCACACGTCTTCACACCGGATTTTTCACCGACTAGATAGCAGTTGTTACTCGATACCTGCCATAACTCGCACGCAATTACTGTTAAATACTTCACAACATTCTTTATTAAATCGTACCTTGAGATCGTCATCGCAAAGCCCGTCTACATGAAGGACATTGCTTAGCTTGGGAAAGTTGGGCACATTCAATCTGCCTTGGCCGAGAATCTGTCCTTTTGCATCTCCTCCAAATGTCACAGATCCACTCTTTAAGGGCATGTACTCACTAAGATGAGCCAGCTGAACTTTCTCCCGACTACTTTTCAACACTGATTTCTCAATGTTGAGCGGGATGTTGGAGGACATTTCAGCCGACATCGATTTCTTCGCAGAAAACTCCCCCTTCAATTTCCAGCAATATGGCTTACTATGACCAAGCTGCTTACAATGGTTACAGTTTAACTGTCTATTCTTAGACCTACTGGCAGCATGCTTACGACTCTTCTTAACGACTAAATTCTCAATACGTTCCTTCGTAACATGCTCGGTTTTTTCCTTAGCAAAACTATCTTAGGTCTATCATGAATAAATGAATCAGAAGAATTTGAGGGCTGAGAGTTAAATCCTAAACCTTGCTTATCGAAAACACCTAAAGATAATACCTCATCAAGGGTATTTTTACCCTTGCTCATCTGCGTGAACGTTTCGTCGGCCTCGTTGACTCGCTTTTGAAGTTTGTCAATCTCCTTGTCCTTCTCGTCAGCACGACCTCCAATTTGTTCATCCCTTCAAGTAGGCTTTCAATCATCTTTTCGCTATTCTCATTGTCCTCGAACATCGTTTTCACGATGGTTCTTAGTTCCGAATTTTTCGCCTTTTCCTTCTCATGTTGCGCGGACAACATCTTGACGGCTTCATTAATCTGAACTTCCGCACAAATGTCAGTTTCTAACTCTGCATCATCAGAACTTAAATACCCATCAAACCAGTTTGAGTCATAACTCCCTTGCATTGCTTGGGGGGTTGCAAGATGAGGATGCTCTTTTGACGACTATACTTACTATGGGCCCTAAAGCGAGTGCAACCCTTTTGGGGTTAATCCATGATCCCTATCGGTTCATGGAACGTGCATGGTCTTAATAGGCAAGACCACAGGAGGGCGGTGAGGGAGTGGATTAGTCGTGGTGGTTTGAGACTTGTTGGTCTTCTTGAGACTCAAGTGGCCGAGTCTAACGCAGCACGCATTTCTGATGGACTTAGGCTGCGTTGGAGTTGATTTTTTGACTATATGGTGGCCCTGGGACTCGTATTTGGGTGGGCTTGGACCCTTCGTGGCTTCGCGTGACAGTTGGAGCCAAATCTAGCCAAGCTGTACACTGCCATGTGGAACAAATTGACACGAGGGAAACAAATGTTTCTCTCTTTCGTATATGGGAATTCTAAACGGGTACCCCTTCGGGACGAGCTGATCCAGTTCTCTGCATTACGTATGGACGATGCATGGCTGGTGTCAGGGGATTTCAACACCATTCTACATGCGGGCGAGGGAAGTTGGGGTGCTCCTCAACCGCGGGATATGTCAGATTTTCGGACCTGTCTACTAAGAGCTGATTTATTATCTCTTCCTTCAACAGGACATGAGTTCACTTGGTATAATCAGCAGCGGGCACTTGCGGATATCTGGCGTAGATTGGATCGCATGCTTGGCAATCCCCAGCGGTTTGCTAGGTATCCGGATGCATGTTTTCGTTGCGAGCTCCCTGCCACTTTGTCACGACCCGTCGTCCCGCCCTCGTATTCCGTTCTAATCCTAAGTATCTAATGCTTTGTTATCGCGCAAAAGCGTAAAAATGCGAATAAAAATTTTTCCTTTTAAAAACTACGTGCGGAAGTCTTATACACATGTCAAAAGAATGTTCGCAAATCGTTCTACAATTCATCGTAGTCATGTCTATACAGAAGACAAGTGTGGGTGTGTGTGCAGCCAAAAGCTTCCGATGCGCCCGGCCTTCACAGGTCGTCATCCATACACACACTCCCACCTCAAAAGCAGCCGGATAGCTTCAAAGATCGGCCTCGCATAAAAGTCGGATCACGTACCGTGATCGTTGGTACCTACAACACGTAACATAAACAATGAGCCACCGAGGCTCAGTAAGCAGAAATTATGCATGTATGCACGTGTCCTAACGAACGACAATCCACGCCGTCGTTTTCTAACGTCATACTCTTTTTCTCATACTCTTACTTCATACGGGCCCTCGGCTTTCAGTCCCACTATGCGCCACCCTTAGAGATCTCAGTGTGGAGGTTCACACACTAGAAGGTCACCTGAAGGAATCTTCCCTTACTCAGTGTGGCCTCCACGCGAGCGCTTCTCACTGGTAGTCAACACCGAAGCCACTAACCACGGAGGTCACCCGAAGGAATCTTCCCTCCGAGTAGTGCTTTACACGCTAGAAGGTCACCCGAACGAATCTTCCCTTACTCAGCGTGTGCCCCGGGCCGCATCCTCCAGGTTGCATCTCCCGCATACGGGGTATTTCCCCCAGCCTCTTATACAGGCCTTTTAGCTTCATTCGCCTTACTGGCTGCACAGCGGAAGCCGTGACTCTTCATTCGAGTCGACACAGACGCCACTATCGGCGAGTATACATCGCACACAGGCGATCTTACGCACGCTCATACCTCGCGTCTTATACACTACGCATGCGTGCAAATGCTCATGCTATGCTCATGTACATAATTTAATCGTATCATACGTACACATTTCATACAAAATTCACGAGCACGTAATTCACATAATTGAACGCAGGCAAGTTACGTGTCGTAGTTGAATTTCTACTTACCTGTAGTCCAAGCTCAATTAGCGTATTGCCTCGTGAATCTCCTAATGTTCGACCTTTTTAAATAAAAAGGGTTAATTTGTTAGTATCCTGCTTTCTTAGCTAATTCATCGAAATAATTTAATTCTGTCTTATTACTTATTTGGACTTGTATAAATTTTCTAGACTCCAATTTAATTTATTTGCGTCTTACATTCCTAAGTCCTTACATTTCAAGAGCTAAAGAATGTTAGATTTCGATGACTCCAATTCATATAGCTAGGCGAAAGTGATTAGGACTTGGTATCAATCGATCTTTAATTGGTTCAATTCCAATCAAGTTTCGATCCCTAAGAGATTTCTCACTTATCATCTAAATTCCTTACTCTATAAGCTCGGCGAAAGTCGCTTGATTCTACTAGGTTTCGCCCGATTAATTTCATCCAATTGAATTCCTAAATTGTATGAGTTTCGCCCGAAACTCGTATTTTAACCTCTTTCGATCGGAAGTCCTACTTACCACTTACTTTCGATCGAAACTCGTTTAGATTGAATCCTTTATTTCAAATTGATAATCATAATATAATCGCTTCGCTCGAACAATGCGAGTTTCGCCGAGATTTCGTTTGGTCGAAACTCACTTGCTCTAAATTCTGATTTTGATTTGAAATCATCACTTGTTAGTTTCGCCCGAAACCATGTGGGTTTCGCCGAGTTTTTCCTTCGATCGAGAGTTCCCCTTTTGATCGATTTACGAGTTTCGTTCGTCGATTGCATGTGCATGGGCGAGTTTCGCCGCGTTTCTTCGTTGGCATGGCGTCACTACTTTCGCCCGAAACTATGCATGGTGAAAGGGTTAATTTGATCCGATTGCATGGGCTTGGGCTTGAGTTTCGCCGAGATCTATATCGGTCGAGACTCCCCTTTCATTACTTAATTTCGATCGATTTATAGATTGGACATGAGTTTCGATCGATACTCATGTGTTAAAATGAGTTTCAGTCGGAACTCATATCTTATTGAGTTTACTATTCAGAACTAATTTGAATCAAATTGAATTCATGTTTCTCACGTCGCTCGAAACATAAAAATCAATTTCCTAATTTCGATCGAAACTCAACTGCTCATTTGGTCGAAACTGCTTTCTTTCCAAATTTTCCAGTCGACAGTTCTGCATTTCATCCCTTCTTGTTACCCAAATCGTGTGATTCCCTCTTACAGCAGAATATCTAAGTTCTAAGTTGTATATAAACCATCCTAGAACTGATTTTACTTAAATCGGGACTTTAACGCTAATTTATATCTCGCATTTAAGGTTTCGGTGTTCTTCTTCAACTACTTTGCTTTTAATACCATTAATACCTTCAACTACACCTAAGATACGAAATTAAAAGCTTGAGGAGGGTATTCACTTACAAATCTCGAAATCCTTAGCTAGTTGAGGTGCTCTTTGTTCGATTTCTGTCTCGGCTCCTTTCTCCTACTTGCTTTTCGCACTTTTTCTTAAGTTGTTTTGTGAGGTTTAATTATTAGTAGATATTTGTCTTGGCTTTTGAGGGTTAGGACATGGGCTTTTCCAAATTTTAGGGAAATTGGTCCCTCCATGTGGGCCTTTCCACAATTGGACCTAAATATTGATTTCTAGTCCAATATTAATTAAATCCTAGTCCAATCTATCATTTGCCATTTCCGAAAATTTGCCCTTCCAATTTAGGGTTCATAATGGTCCCAAAGTCCTTCGAACTTAATTGCACATAATTCGCGTAGCATTCACGAGCATAAAATTCATAACATCGCATACACATATATCATATACGAAATTAACGTAAAATCACATAAGTCATACACGAAATTTATTGGCCGACCTAATTTGTGGGGACCGGGGTCCTACATCCTCCCCTCCTTAAGGAGGATTTCGCTCCCGAAATCAACCCGTGTGAAACAACTCGGGGTAACGAATTCTCATTTCGTCCTCCCGTCCCCATGTGGCTTCTTCCGTAGATTGGTTCCGCCATAACACTTTCACTAGAGTAATATCTTTATTCCTAAGTCTCTTGGTCTCGTACATCAATATCTCCACCGGAACCTCTTCGTAACTCAGATCCGGTTTCAATTGTTTATGTAGGGACTCATTTCCTAGGACATGATTCGGGTCGGCTAGATACTTTCGTAGGGTTGAGACGTGGAACACGTCATGTACTTGTGATAATGATGCTGGCAGCTCTAGTCGATAGGCTACTTCACCAACCCTTTTTACTATTCGAAATGGGCCAATATACCTAGGGCTTAGTTTCCCTTTCTTCCCAAATCTCTTCACGCCCTTCATTGGCGATACCTTAATGAACACCATATCATTTTCTTCGAATTCCAGTGGTCGACGTCTTCGATCTGCGTAACTTTTCTGTCGACTCTGTGCCGTTCGCATTCTTTCTCGTATCGTAGAAACGGTTTCCGCCATTTCTCGTACTATATCGGGACCTAACATCGCCCGTTCTCCGACCTCATCCCAATGTACTGGGGACCTGCACCTACGCCCGTATAGCGCTTCGTACGGGGCCATCCCAATGGTGACGTGGTAGCTATTGTTGTATGCGAACTCGATCAGTGGGAGGTACCTACTCCAATTCCCTTTAAAATCGAGTACACACGCTCGGAGCATGTCCTCTAGCGTCTGAATCGTTCGCTCGGATTGACCGTCCGTCTGCGGATGGTAGGCGGTACTAAAAGATAGCTTCGTTCCCATCGCCTTTTGCAAGCTCGTCCAGAATTTCGACAGAAATCTGGAGTCGCGATCCGAGACTATCGACGATGGAACGCCGTGTAGTCGTATTATCTCCTGAATGTACAGCTCTGCGTATCGTTCCATGGAGAACGTCGTACCAATCGGTAGGAAATGGGCAGACTTGGTTAATTGGTCGACGATCACCCAAATCGCGTCATGCCCTTTGGCGTTCTTCGGTAGCCCTACTACGAAATCCATGGTAATGTTATCCCATTTCCATTCCGGAATGGGTAACGGTTGCAGAGTTCCTGCCGGCCTTTGATGCTCGGCTTTTATCTGCTGACACGTCAGGCATTGACTTACGAAGGTTGCGATGTCCTTTTTCATGCCTGGCCACCAGTAATTTTCCTTTAAGCCTCTGTACATCTTCGTTGCTCCTGGATGTACTGAGTATGGAGTGGCATGTGCTTCCATCATTATCGTTCTTCGTAGTTCAGCATCGTCTGGCACGTACAACCGGTCCTTGAAGTACAGCCGTCCGTCTTCCCGTATTATGAGGTCTCTTGTCGGTTGTTCTGGCGGCACTTCTTTGATCTTCGTGTAAAGCTCATCTCCTTCCTGCGCCGTCTTAATTTGTTCTAGCAGCGTGGGTTGCAGAGTTAAAGCTGCTAGTAGCGTCTCAACTTTACCTAGTTGTACAACTTCTACTTCCAGCAGTTGCAGTTCAGCACTCACTGCTTTTCGGCTTAAGGCATCGGCTACTACATTTGCCTTGCCTGGTTGGTAGTTGATTACGCAGTCGTAATCCTTAACTTACTCTAACCACCTCCTCTGCCTCATATTCAGCTCCTTTTGGGTAACACTAGAGGCTCTTGTGGTCGGTGTATATCTCGAACCGCTCTCCATAGAGTAATGCCTCCAGATCTTGAGAGCAAAGACCACTGCCGCCAACTCTAAGTCGTGCGTCGGATAATTCTTCTCGTACTCCTTCAGTTGACGAGAAGCGTATGCCACTACATTCCCGTTCTGCATTAGCACACATCCTAACCCGTTCTTCAACGCATCACTATACACGGTGAACCCTCCAGTTCCCGAAGGTATCGTGAGAACTGGGGCCGTCGTCAGCCGTTCCTTCAGCTCTTGGAAGCTTTGTTCACATTCTGCGGTCCATTGAAACTGCGTGTTCTTCCGGGTCAGCCTCGTCAGTGTTGATGCTATCTTCGAGAAATCCTTGATGAACTTCCTGTAGTAACCCGCCAAACCGAGGAAACTCCGTACTTCCGTTACATTGGTCGGTTTGGGCCAATTGCTAATGGCTTCTATCTTGTTTGGGTCTACAGAAATCCCTTCTCCTGATACTATATGTCCCAAGAAGGCGACTTGGTCGAGCCAAAATTCGCACTTCTTGAACATGGCATACAGTTGCTTGTCCCGTAAGGTGCTCAGAACTATTCTCAGGTGTTCTTCGTGCTCCTCTTTCGTCCTTGAGTAGATTAGGATGTTGTCTATGAAGACGATGACAAACCTATCTAGATAGGTTTTGAACACCCGGTTCATTAAGTCCATAAAAGCTGCGGGCGCATTAGTTAGCCCGAATGGCATCACTAGGAACTCGTAATGGCCATAACGGGTACTAAAGGCCGTCTTCGGAACATCTTCCTTCTGGATCCTCAATTGATGATAGCCCGACCTTAAATCAATCTTGGAGAAAACCGTTGCACCTTGCAGTTGATGGAACAGATCGTCTATCCTAGGGAGTGGGTACTTGTTCTTGATTGTCAACTTATTCAACTCCCTGTAGTCTATGCATAACCGCATGGATCCATCCTTCTTCTTTACGAATAGCACCGGCGCTCCCCAGGGGGAGAAATTCGGATGTATGAAATCGTTCCGCATGAGTTCGTCGAGTTGATCCTTTAACTCCTTCATTTCTGTCGGTGCTAGCCGATATGGGGTCTTGGATACTGGTGCCGCTCCAGGTACCAGATCTATAGCAAACTCTATTTCCCTGTCGGGTGGTAGTCCCGGAAACTCCTCGAGAAATACATCGGGAAAGTCCTTGACTATCGGCACTTCCTCGAATTTCAGGGAGGCGTTCTCTTCCGATTTGATAGCGAATACAAGATAGGCTTCGCACCCTGATCAGATCAGTCGTTGGGCTTTCAACGCTGATATCCTAGAGATCATGGTCCCTTTACTAGTCCCTCCAAACTTAAGGGGTTCATCCCCGTCCGTATTGAGCGTGACTATCTTGTGGTGGCAGTCTATGACAGCTTCGTACTTCGATAGCCAATCCATTCCAAGGATCACCTCAAAATCATTCATGAGAATAATTATGAGGTCTATGGGCAGTTCCTTATCCCCGATTACTATTTGGCAATCCCTTAGAACGTGGTTAGTTTGGGTGGGATTCCCGTTTGGAACTGTTACCCTAAACTCGCACTCAGCTCGGTGAGGCGTGACTCCTACCCTCGTGACGTACTTAGTAGATGCGAATGAATGAGTCGGCCCCGAGTCGACTAGGATGCAGGTGGGGGTTTGATAGACGAGGAGGGTACCTGTTACCACGGCCGGGTTGTTTTCCGCTTCTTCGGATGTCAGAGTATAGACCCGGGCCGGTACCCTTGATGGTGCTGCTTGATTTCCAGCTTGGCTTCCGGATCCACCTTCCGGACATGCCCTCAGATAATGGCCCGTTTTGCCACATTTGAAGCAGACGGCGTTCTGGGAGTTGCAGACTCCCGTGTGCCTCCGTGCACACTTCGGGCATACGGGTAGGTCCAACTGGGGTCTACCCTGATTGGGGTTGAACTGTGGGGGTGGTCGAGGTCGATTCTGGAATCCCTGCTTCCCTTCCTTGGCAATTAATTGCCGCTTCGGATTGCCCCCGCTCCCTTGCGGCCCTTGTACGAATTTGCGCTTTGCTTCTTGGGCGCGAGAAATCCTGGCCTCTGCCTGCTCCGCCACAAGTGCTCTCTCAGCCACTTGTGCATACGTGGCCCCTTGTATTCCCGCCATACTTACATCCCGGTACGGCTCGGGCTTCAACCCTTCCATGAACCGCTCGATCTTGAGCGCGTCCGTGCTAACCATATGAGCAGCAAACCTTGAAAGTTGCTCGAACTTCCTGATGTACTCCGCCACTGTCATTGCCCCTTGGCGGAGGTTGATGAACTCATTCATCCGCTGGGCTCTGGCAGGGGCGGTGTAGTACTTTCCTCTGAAAATCTCCTTAAACCGATCCCAGCTCATCGTTAGTGGGTTTTCGATGGCTGAGACGGTGTCCCAGTAATGTCCGGCGCTCCCCCTCAGTAGGTAGGCGCACATGACCTTCTCCGCCTCAGGGGTGCGGCTGTGCTGGAACATGTTCTCCAGCGTCCTCAGCCAATCCTCGGCGGACGTGGAGTCTACAGCATCCTCGAACAGTGGAGGATTAAGCTTTCTGAACCTCTCCCAGATCATCTCAATTCGTTCAGGCGGGGGAGGTAGGTTGGCTGATTGCCCACCAGCATTTTGCTGCTGGATCAGCTGCTGAATCTGGGCCGACTGTTGCCGGACCAGTTCCGTTAGTTGCAGGATGGTAGCATCCCGGCTATCAGGAGGGTTATTAGTATCCCTACCCTGATCAGATTCCCTGCTTCCTTCTCCCCTAAGTCTTACCATTTTCCAAACCTATCCTGACCATTCCTAAGGCCAATAAATCAAGCCATTCAAGAAATTCACATAACATGGTACTTACAAGCAAGGCCGCTTCCGCGCTTTTGAGTGTGTGTGTATGGACAGTCTGCAGGACCTGTGACCGAAGCTCTGATACCACTCTGTCACGACCCGTCGTCCCGCCCTCGTATTCCATTCTAATCCTAAGTATCTAATGTTATTATCGCGCAAAAGCGTAAAAATGCGAATAAAATTTTTCCTTTTAAAAACTACGTGCGGAAGTCTTATACACATGTCAAAAGAATGTTCGCAAATCGTTCTACAGTTCATCATAGTC
>JAPQWV010004167.1:0-33160 GCA_027422505.1 Craterostigma plantagineum | reverse complement strand
GATCCTGTTGAGCGTGAGGTATTACCGAATGATCCTACAAAGGCTGGGAGACTCTATGTCTGGTCCCTGGATTACATGGGGAGACTTCAATAACATCAGTGCAAGACAGAATTGGAGGAGTTTCCATGTCCGTTAATGAATTCAGCATATTCAATCAATGCATCCAGTACTGCCAGTTTGAGGAGATTAAAAGTAGTGGTTGCCAATTCACTTCGTCAAATAAACAGAAACAGGAGATGAGAATCTGGAGTAGAATAGATTGGGCCCTTGCCAATGAGGAATGGATTTCCACATTCTCTGAATATACAGTGACTTTCCTGCCTGAGGGAGTCTCTGATCATACACCCTTACTACTGAGGATATGGGGCCGCCTCTGAGGCATAAACAGCCATTCAAATTCTTTAATATGTGGAGCATGGCTCCCTCATTCTTGAGGACTGTTTAAGAATCATGGGGAGGCTATCAGGGTTCAGCTGTGTTAAAGGTGTGCTATAATCTTCAGAAACCGATGGGGCCTCTTCAAGATTAAATAATGAGCTCTTTGCCAATATTGTTACCAGAACAAAGCAGGGCAAAAAAACTTCTGGATGATTGCCAAACTGCTTGCATGAAGACCCTCTGAATGGAATCCTTCTGGCTCGAGAGGAAAGCAGTGAGTGTGGAGTACCAGTTTTTAAGCAAGGCAAATGACAAGTTTTTTAGGCAAAAGGCTAAACCAGATGGATGGACAAAGGGGATCAGAATACAGCCTACTACCATTCTGTGATCAAACAGAGGAACTATACTACATGATCCTGTCTGTTGCTACTGCAGACGGGGATATAATAATTGATAGTGCAGGTATTCATGCCCACTTTGTGGACTATTACCAGAACTTGCTTGGGAAAAGAAGCACAATGAATGAGGCAATGGACAGAAAGGTGGCTGAGGCTGGTTATCTCACTCTCTGCCTGATCAACTAAAGTTGCTGCAACCTTTCACTAGGAAGGATGTTGATGAGGCCATAAAGGCAATCCATGTAGAGGCTGCTCCAGGGTTGGATGGGTATAGAAGTGGCTTCTTCCATAAGGCTTGGGGAGTGGTAGGGGAGCACATTACTGATGCTATACTGGAATTCTTTGAGACTGGTAAGCTACAGCCGAGGATGAACTCCACTACTCTATGTCTAATACCCAAACTGCCAATCAGTCACAGGTTTGGATTTAGGCCAATATCCTACTGTAACACTGTGTACAAGTGCATCTCAAAAATGATTTGTGCTAGAATGAAGTCTTTGATGCTCTGATTATTAATTCCAATCAGAATGCTTTTGTGCATGGAAGATCTATTGTGTACAACATATTGCTATGCCAAGACCTCATCAAACGATATAACAGGAGGAATGCTTCGGCAAGGGCCCTCCTTAAGGTGGATCTTAGGAAGACTTATGACACCGTGGAGTGGGTATTTCTAGAGCAGTGGTTGTGCATGCTCAGATTTCCTAGGAATGTCAGATGGATTATGCAGTGTGTGACTACACTGTCTTCACAATCTCTGTGAATGGAACTAAAGATGGTTTATTTCAAGGAGCTCGGGGATTAGGCAGGGTGATTCTATGTCCCCCCTTCTCTTTGTTATTGCTATGGAGTACCTCACTAGGAAGCTACAAGTGGTAGCTAGTGACCCTCGGTTCAGATTCCATCCTTTGTGCAAGACCATTAGTCGGATCAACTTATCTTTACTGATGATCTTATGATCTTCTGCAAAGGCAAACAGCAAGCTGTGTTTGTGATTAAGGAGACTATGGACCATTCTCAGAAGGCTTCTGGTCTGGCAGCTAACAAACAGAAATCCAATCTGTTCATGGTTGGAATGTCTAGTCAAGAAGCTCACAACATTGTGCAACTTACGGCCAATTGGGCAGTTACCCTATGAGGTATCCGGGAGTCCCTTTAGCTCCCACTAAATGGGCCAATAGGCCTGCCATGCTTTAGTGGAGAAAATAACTGCAAGGATTAGGTGCTGGTCTACAAGAAATTTTATCATATGCAGGAAAAGTTTGTCACATCAACTCTGTTTTGTTGGCCACTCATGGGTATTGGGGGTCTATCTTTTGCTGCCATTTCTGTTTCTAAGGAGATAGATCAGATTTGTAGGGAGTTCTTGTGGGGAAGGAATTTGCAGGGAAAATCAGTACCACTGCCGAGCTAGGAGAACATAGCTTTTTTGAGACTGGGTATAGGGGGAGACAATGGGTTGTATCTGAGAATGGTAAATACACAATAAGGTCCAGTTTATGAATGGAATAAGGAGCCAACTACCAGTTTCCCTCTCTGCAATGCTGTGTGGAATAGGTATAATGTACCTAAACACTCTTTATTCTTTGGTTGATAGTACAAAAAGAATTCTAACTAAGTATAGGCTATCCAAATGGGGGGTGAATGTGACTGACAGAAGCTGCTCTCTGTGTAGTGTAGAGGAGGAAACTTAGAACATCTTGTTTGTGAATTGTAGGTTTAGTAAGTCCTTACTGCAGAAGATAATGCTTGGCTAAATACCAGTTTGATATTCTGTTCTTGGGAGGAGTGTTGTGCATGGATGATGGCTTTAGGAAAGAAGAAGAAGGCCCAGACCAAATCCTCTAGCATGTTTTCATCGCTGCTTTGCCACTTATGGAATGCTTGGAACAGACGGATGCATGAAGTGGGCTCGATGGATGAGGAACATTTGTTTCAGAGGATAGCAAGGGAGATGAAAATCAGGATCATTCAGACATGTCGAGTACAGACTGCTTTAGGCTTGACATTTACAAACGAGTGGCGTATTTTTTTGTAAGTGGTAGGTTTGAGTGTTAAGTGGAGGCTGTACAAATTTTGAGGCTGTTGGTTAATGAAAATTTCATCCAACAAAAATGTTTATTTTAAATTAAAAAACAAAGTCCGGACTGGGACAGGACCGATTTTTGATCGGTCCGGTCCGGTCTTCAAAACCATGGTGGTCGTACTGAAAAACTATAAAAGTTGATGTGAATAGAATATTGCAAAAATATGCCTTTGAGTTTGTGAATAAGTTTAATGACTGGATAAAAATTACTGCATTTTGAGTTTGTGAATGAGTATGCATTTGAGAATGAGTTTTCGGTTGAAGATCACGGTCAAATGATCTAAAACTGAAAATTTTCATAGGAATTTATAACTTGTGTAACCGTTCACTCCGTTGATGGCTCGTCGGCTCATATAAACAAAATACAACTATGAGGAAAAGAATTGATAACTCTATTTTTAATAATCAACCCAAAAACCATGGTTCTGAAACCGGGTTTTTGAACCGGACCGGAATTTTAGTGGTGTAAGGTTTAGTGGTTTAACCGGTATAAAACCGAAATCAAACCAGAGTCAAACCGGTATCTTTAAATATAATTAATATATATTTAATGATTGATCAACTAATAACATAGATTATGTACATGTAAATTTTTTTAACCTTTTTTAGTATATTGCCATATTATAAAATTGGGGGTCAAATTAATTGAAGTAAATTTTGTGGGTTAAAATTATTAAACCATGGGTGGACAAAAATTAAATCTTTAACATTGGGGTCAAAACGAAATAATAAGAAATATGTGTTTGTGGGTTAATTATAAAACAAAAAATAATATGATGTAAAGAGAATCCAACCCAGCATGCTAAGTTAATAAGCCAAATACCTTACCACAGAAAAACTTGTGCAACTCCGTCATTTTCATCTTTATATTCGTTTATTACTAGTTTTTTTTTAAAAATTAAGTCCAAACCGGACCGGAATCGGACCGGATTTCTGGCCAGTTCACCGGTTTCCGGTCAGAACCGGCCGGTCCGGTCCGGTTTTCAAACCTCGCCCAAAACACATCCCATAAAATTCCAATACAGGCACCACCAAAATCTGAGATGAGGAATAAATAAATTCTTAGCCTGTTTCACTTGGATTTTACCAAAAGAAGAAACAAGGAGGAGACTAATGAAAACAAGAATGAGAATAGAAAAAGAAACTTACATGAATTAACCACTGTTGTTTCGCAATCAGTTTTTACCCTATTTAATGTAAATTGCGTCACTTACTTCCCATGCAAGTTCATTAATTATATCGTGCTATTTCAGTTTTTTTCTTTTTCCGTTTTCGGGTTAAAATTCAATTTATTAACCTTTCTTGCGATGTTTCCCAGTAAGAGTAAGAGTACAATTGCAGCAAAATCGTCAGACTACTTCTTACATCATCATTCATGTGCCCGACAAAAAATAGGGGAAAATTATAAGAGTGTTCGTCAGACATGAACTTGTTTAACAAGCAAAGGACTAACTCTAAAACCCTAAATTCTCACTTGTGATTGTAATAACGTGACGTCACAATTCGCAACTACAATAGCTAATAAATTCCAATATTCTGGGGTCAGGGGTGCATCATTATGATATTATTTATATGTAGTTAAGACTTGGGCATATACAATTTCAATCAATGATTTAAATGATATGCGAAAATCATTGAAATCCCTACTGAGTTTAGCCTAAAGAGGATAAAACAAAAAACTGAACAGTCCCATATATATATATATATATAGACGACCCACAGTTGCTTACGACTCATGACGACAATCACGTGATGTGATACATCTAATTGATTTTCGGTTGATGTGAGCTGATACAGAGATTGCAGTTCCCCCAATCAGATAATGACGCATGGCAATGAAGTAAGGCAACTAAGTGTTCTCTGCAAGAAACTGATCTAAGATCGTCTCCAACCGATAAACGCATTCTCAAACTCAAACGTATTCACAAACTCAAAATGCAGTATTCTTCTCCAACCGATTAACTCATTCCCAAACTCGATAGACTATTTTGTACTATTCACTTCCACACCAATTTTTACAAATTTCGATATTACCACATATTTTACAACTTACAAATTAGGCTATAAATATTATTTTAGATTTAATCGAAAAATTAATAGTTAATAATAAAAAATATATTTATACATACAAAAAGCATCGATTAATGTTTATTACACGACAACTACAATATATTTATCATAAAAAAAGCGTCGAAAATATTTATTAAAAACACGACAACTACATAACACGGGAAACAAAAACTAATTCGAGATGCATATAAAAAATATATGTACAATTAAAAAGCTACATAACTTTTCATGCATCATTATTTGGATACTCCTCCCCAAATGATAAAGTAACAGGTTACGAAGTGCAATGTGATCATCTTTATTTCTAATTTTTTGGTACCGGATTACTACATATTATGTACAATATTACTTTTATTCTGACGCTTTAAATTTCTGACACAGTGCCTTTTATCACCCTTTTTCTGACAGCTCCATCCTTCATCTGTCAACTCTTCAAAGCTTTTTCTGACAAACTGTACGAAAGAAAGGGAAGACTGAGGACTTAGAGCAAATTAAATAGTTACATCGCATGATAACTGCTCAAAACACAAATATGCATTTTTTAGGAGAGAGAAATGATAAATCGCATTTTGCGTTTGTTTTTGGTATCCATTGGAGTAATTCTACCCCATTTTTGGTTTGCAGCTCCATTGGAGTTGCTCTAAAGTAATCGTATGTCATTGAAAGAAACCAAGTAGAACTATTTAAAAGAATTAGCAATTTTTATGTTTATTTACGGCATTGATTAGATAATGTAAAAAAAAGGGGAATTTACAGAGAAGTACAATATTATAAAAAAGTTGCAAGTCAGTACCATGTCAGTAATTTTTTATATATAGGTACATATCTGAATATTTTTTTGCACATTGGTACCCGTCCCGCCGCAAGGTACGTCATATAACGCATTGAGGTACATAGAACGTAAGAAATGGTACATCATATAACACATTAGATGGCGTATAGAAACGGTATATGTACCATATAAACGCGTGATGTGTACGTAATACACAGATAAAAAGATACGTCAAGGCTGGAAAAATGCTACACACAGTCAAACGGGTACTTATATAAAAATTTCTGCCATGGGTACTACTAATTTGTAAATTTTTATATAAATGGATATTTTTCTGTAGATTCACCGAAAAAGAACAATTTATTATATACTTCAACTTCGGTTTTAATTCTCTGACATCACTTGTACGAGATACAACTTACGAAAGATTTAAATAAATGCAAATTACGAGTCAGGCCCCAATTCATATTTTTAATTAGAGATAAGGACCCATGTAATTTCATTATAGACAATGACTCAATTAAGTTTCATTTAGAGAAAATGACCTATGTGTTACCACAGATCCATGAAGTGTTATCACGGACCCATGAAGTGTTACCATAGACTCATGAAGTGTTACCACAGGCCATGAAGTGGTATGGGGTAACCAAGAAATGTTTCTGAAAAAACTGGGTCCTTAAAGCTATGAATTTTCTGATAGGAGTATGAACTCTAATTGAAACTTGAATGAGACCTGAAACGGAAATGCCCTTTAAATAAAGGAATTGTAATTGGATATTTAATTGTTGGCCGGCGTTTCTTGAAAAAAGGAAACACGATATGCAGATTGACCATCCCCGTTCGTATCTATACTTCGATGCTTTTCAAATTGGATAAACTAAATGAAGTGTAAAATATGCCTAAGAGGGGGGGTGAATTAGGCTAATAAAATTATGGCTTTTTCTCCTTTGAAAATGACTTTTTCTTTAAGAAGATATTTGCAGAGCACGTTATTCCCTAGAGAGCAGTAATATTGTCTATGTTATCTCCCTACCCCTGTTTACAGAACATCGCGTTAATCTCAGAAGTCCTTTAAAACGATATCACCTAGTTATTTGCGAACGTTCCGGGTTTGTCTCACAGAAAAAGTAAATAGCAGAAAGTAAAGTGAGACGGGATTTTTATACAGGTTATATCCCCAACTGGGGTTTAATCCTGTCCTTGGGGTGTGATCTCCCCAAGAGTTCCAATCAATCACTAGGTATTACCGTTTACACTATGATTGACCCGTACACAACCGAAGCACTATGGACACTAGACCTCGCTCTAGGCTGACGCACGCCAAGTTTCGATCCACGCCGTTTACCCAGGAACCTATTCCTCGGCTGGATGCAGCTTGCTACCGAAGGGCCATCGAATCCACAAATTCGTCCCTCCACGTGCGTAAGACTCCACTCGTGCTCCTTTGTGCGCTCACACGTCCGAAGACAAAGGTATTTAGGATTTGGAGTTTCTAAGGATCGCTCAAAGAGTACAGATTCGCAAATGAAAGCTCAATCACAAACTACGAATGAATCGCAAAGTAAGCTCAAGTCGTCTAAGGAGTTCGATAGCTTGTGTGTTCGTTGTGTGTACCCTTCGCGTGAAGTGTTTGTCTTCTATATAGGCCACGAATCGTTTCTCCACTTCACAAGGAAAGTTAAGCACGAAAATATGCTAGAGACAGCTCAATTAACATGTGCATTAACTCAAGAAATCGTGCCAAGAATAAACCAATTAAACTCAACGGTCAACATGAATTCTTACCATAAATACCACAGATTATCTTTCATTCCAGGGTAATCTCATCCGTTAGTCAGCACATTCCATATATAGAATCAATCAGCATATTACACACATAATCAGAATATCTTTTCCATATATAGCTTAATCATATCCGGGTGCTCTCTGTGATATTCTTTCCTAAAATAACCCAATATCGTGTACAGCTCATATATCACTTAACACAATATATCTTCCATATATAGCTTAATCATATCAGCATGATCTCAGACGATATCTTTCATTATATAACTCAATCATGCGTACAATCCACATACCACTTATCAGAACATATTTTCCATATATATAACACAGTGATATTCCATTCAAACGAGAACGTTCAAACCAGGTGATCACATCAATATTCCAGTTAAGCATAAGATCACTCAAATTCGATTGTCTTAACATTTAAAACATTTTCAAGCGCTTAATCGAATACTTTCACATACTTAAACATCACATAACATGCATATCGAGTTTTTCTAATTTGTACCCCCCAATGTACATAATTACTTGGAATAATCAAAACTCTCATAATCATTTGGACCAAAAAGGTCTACACTAAAGATATAACCATTATTGTCGATTCGAGAGAATAAAAGAAATACAACACTTTGTTTGATGCTTTAACAATGGATCGATGGTTTTGTTAGTAAAATAATAAAGTAATTATAAGAGTAAAGATTGGTTTCATCAAATATTTTAAATTATACTTTTGGGTCGCGTCACTAAATACAATTGAATGGAAGAAACAAGAATTACTCAGTTTCCCATTAAAGCAAATACGTAAGAAATAAATTCGGATAAGCTAAATCCCAAAATTAAAAAACTCACATCTATGCAGCAGGCTTTGTGGGACTCTCCCTGAAATTAAACAATAAAAAAAAGATCAAATATAATTGATACATCCAAACATCCAATGACCTTTTCACTTCCTCATTTTACAACCGTATTATTTTAATATTTTGATAAGATGAATAAAGCTGGTTTCTGTGTGGTTAGATTTTGATGTTACAAAGCTACAAAATATTATTCTTTTTTTTAACATGTGGGACAACACATGTAACGTTATCCAAATCCAATTACATATGTTCATTTCTTAGCCACGAAGTGTGTAGCTTTTCAATTATTAAGCTTTTCTAGGAAAATAAGTTCATTCGTAACCGTTAGCCACAATGTCGGTCTATGGTTCAAATGATTCCTATGAATGGATGTCTCTCTTTTCCAGATATGAAATTCTTCAATTCAGTGAAGTAGTTCTTTCAATATTATATCAAATTTGTCCGCATATATTTTTATTTAGTACATAATTCATGCATGAACTGATGGTCAGTTGAGTGGGTGGTCACCAATCCACTTCAACTACTCTATCAATAATAATATTAATATTAATTATAATATTATTATAATCCTATTAGAGGCATGCTTTGCCTATAAATAGGTAATAAGTGATTCATTAGAAATTACACCAAAACACCAAAAACCAGTAGAAATGGAGAGAGGAAAGAAATAGAGGGTAGAGAAAAATTGAGGGTTTGTTCGGTCTTTGCTCCGACTATTAGAGAGAGTTGAGTGTTTTATCCTTTATAGATTGAGATGTTGTAACCCCTGTTTTTACCCCCAGTAATAAATTTCTACCTCGCCCGTGGTTTTTTACCTCAAGTTAAAAAAGGGGTTTTCCACGTAAATTCCTGTATTTCATTTATCCTCAAAGTCATTTCCAATTTCGTTACGCTGTCCATTTTGCAACAAGTGGTATCAGAGCCAGCCCTATTGATATTCCGATTATGCTCTGTGGTTGCAGCTTTGTCTGATCTTCCACATCAGAAAGGATATCAAAAAGGTTTATCGTTACGGAAGAGTTTTTAGCAAGTCCTAGTAATAGACTGTGTAAGTAAGTTCTGTCTAGGTGGCTGGTGCCAAGCGGGACACATAGTGACCCCACCAGATCTCATCTGGGAATTTACTTAGAAGGGTAATTTTGTCTTGAAAGCTGGTCGCTACCCTTTCTGCAAATTATCTGGTCAGTACTATTTGGCTGGATTGTTGAATTTCTCAGACGATAGCGACGTGGGAAAAAATGGCAGCTAAAACTGAAATTGAGAAATTCAACGGGAGAAACTACTCACTGTGGAAAATGAGGATTAGGCAATTTTACTCAAAGAAAATTGTCTGGAGGCGATCACTGGCAGACCAACAACAATTACAAGTGACGCCAAGTGGAGGAAGACAGACGGGAGAGCCATCTCCAATATTCATCTGACATTAGCAGATGATATATTATCAAGCGTCGAAGAGAAAACCAGTGCGAAAGAAATTTGGGATCATCTTGAGAAGTTGTATCAAGTCAAGTCACTCCACAGCCGAACTTTCTTGAAGAGAAAATTATACCATTTACGAATGGAAGAATCTTCTTCAGTGATCGAGCACATCAACAAGTTGAACACTTTGTTCTCTCAACTAAAAGACTTGAACTACAAATTAGAGCCAAGTGAACGTGCTGACTTCTACTACAAAGCCTGCCAGACTCCTACGATCAACTCGTCATCAATCTGAGCAACAACCAAGTTGCAGGAAAACTTATCTTCGACAATATTGCAGCTGCAGTTCTCGAAGAAGAAAGTCAGCACAATAACAAAGAAGACAAGTTGATAAAGTCCTCACAGGCAGAAGCGTTGACAGTGACGAAGGCAAGATCAGGAGCACGTGGTCCAAACGTGAGCCAAAAACGGACAAGACCCGGAGAGTCTGATCCAAGTGGGAGTCAAAAACGGCAAAGCCTTGTTACTAAAAATAAGAAGGCTATAAAATGTTAGCACTGTGGCAAGAAAGGTCATCTGAAGAAAGATTGTTGGGCTCTAAACAAAAATCCCAATGCCCAAGGAAACGTCGCCAACACTACCGATGATGGAATTGCCTTGGTGTGTGAAGCCGCAACCACTATCGCTGAAAATGGAAGATTCAACGACGTGTGGCTCATGGACTCTGCAGCTACTTTCCACATGACCTCTCGAAGGGAATGGTTTCATCAATACGAGCCAACCTTTGGTGGATATGTCTACAGCTGCAATGACCAGGCGCTGAAAATTGTCGGGGTGGGTACGGTCCAAATAAAGATGTACGACGGTACTGTGCGTACCATCCATGCTATGCGACATGTGCAGGGCTTGAAGAAAAATCTGTTGTCCGTGGGGCAACTGGATGATCTTGGTTTCAAAATTGAATTGGAGAATAAGATCATGAAAGTTTCCAAAGGAGCACTGGTGGTAATGAAGGGAGAAAAGATAGCTGCAAATCTATACATGCTAAAGGGAGAGACTCTGCAAGAAGGGCAGGCATCCGTTGCCAGGACAAGTTCAAATGAAAAGTCTACGATGACTTGGCACAAGAAACTTGGTATTATGTCTGAACAAGGCATGAAAATTCTTGCGCAAAAGAATCTACTTCCTGGTCTCACGACGGTGACGCTACCATTTTGCGAGCATTGTATTGTGAGCAAGCAGCATCGCCTGAAGTTCTCCACTTCAAATTCTAGAAGCGAAGAAATTCTAGAATTGATCCACTCTGATGTATGGCAAGCACCGGTTGCGTCCCTAGGAGGAGCTAGCTACTTCGTATCATTCATAGACGACTACGCCAGGAGATGCTGGGTGTACCCAATCAAGAAGAAGGACGAAATGTTTCCTATCTTCAAAACATACAAGGCGCGAGTTGAACTTGAAATCGGTGTCTCCGGTCAGATAATGGAGGAGAATATACTGGCAAAGAATTCACTGAATTCTGCAAAGACGCGGGCATCAGAAGGCAGTTCACCACGGCTTACACTCCACAACAGAACGGAGTGGCAGAGCGGTTGAATAGAACCCTGTTGGAAAGAACGAGGGCAATGTTGAGAACTGCGGGCCTAGAAAAGAAGTTCTGGGCGGAAGCGGTCTGTACTGCCTGTTATGTGGTGAATCGGGCTCCATCTACTACTATAGAGATGCGAACACCGATGGAAATGTGGACTGGTGCACCTGCAGATTATTCAAACCTCCATATATTTGGAAGTTCAACGTACGCGATGTACCACAACCAAGAAACAACGAGCTGGATCCAAAGTCCAGGAAATGCCTATTCTTGGCTACGCTGATGGAGTAAAGGGGTATCGCTTGTGGGATCTCACTGACCACAAAGTGATTATCAGCAGAGATGTTATCTTCTTGGAGGATGGCGATCAAGAGCAAGTAAAAAATGATAGCAGTCCAAAAGGCGTGACAAAGACTACACCGATGAAAAGAAAATTGGAGCAATATAATTCTTCTGAAGCTGAACCGGTGCACGAAGAGCTCAACCCAGTCGAATCAGAAGTACCGGATCTCTGGCGGTCATCACGCGAGCGTAGGCCGCCAAGTTGGCACTCAGATTATGAGATAGAGAGCAATCTTGCATACTGTTTTCTAACGGAGGATGGAGAGCCGACCACTTTCCAAGAAGCACTGAATAACTCAGATGCGAGTCTGTGGATTACAGCGATGCAAGAGGAAATTGAAGCTCTCTATAAAAATAAAACATGGGAGTTGGTGCCATTACCGCAAGGAAGGAAACCTATTGGCAACAATGGGTCTACAACATCAAGCAGAATGGTGATGACCAAGTAGAGCGATACCGTGCTAGACTGGTTGTAAACGGATATGCTCAGAAAGAAGGGATAGACTTCAACGAAATTTTCTCACCGATGGTTCGACTTACAACAGTCAGGGTGGTCTTGTCAATGTGTGCTACATTCGACTTGCATCTTGAGCAGCTGGACGTAAAAACGGCCTTTCTCCATGGTGATCTGGATGAAGAAATATATATGCTTCAACCAGAAGGTTTCGAGGAACAAGGAAAAGAAGATCTAGTTTGCAGATTGATCAAATCTCTCTACGGGCTCAAACAAGCACCTCGATGCTGGTATAACAGATTTACTCCTTCATAATGAGTCTTGGCTACAACAGGCTATATTCAGATCCTTGTGCGTATTTCAAGAGATTTGGCGATGACGATTTCATCATATTGCTGTTGTACGTCGACGATATGCTAGTAGCAGGACCCAACAAAGGTCGTATCGACGACTTAAAGACTCAACTAGCTAGTGAATTCGAAATGAAGGACTTGGGACCAGCAAACAAAATTCTTGGCGTGCAAATATCTCAAGACAGAAGCAAGCGGAAGATTTGGCTTTCCCAGAAGAATTATTTGAAGAAAATCTTGCGAAGGTTCAACATGCAAGATAGTAAGCCAATATCTACCCCTCTTGCTGCAAATTTCAAGCTATCCTCCGATATGTGTCCTACTGATGAAGAGGAGAGGATAGAGATGTCTCGACTGCCATATGCATCGGCAGTAGGAAGTCTAATGTTCGCAGATCTGCACCAGACCAGACATTGCCCATGCAGTGGGGTTGTTAGCCGATACATGTCCAACCCTGGCCGGGAGCACTGGAGTGCTGTTAAGAGGATTCTCAGATATATCAAGGGAACCTCGAATCTTGCCTTATGTTACGGAGGTACAGATTTTATTGTCCATGGTTTTGTTGATGCAGATTATGCAGGTGAACTTGATAAAAGTAGATCCACAACCGGATACGTGTTCAATCTTGCTGGCGGTGCTGTAAGCTGTGTTTCAAAACTGCAATCCATTGTTGTAACGTCAACAACGGAGGCAGAATATGTCGCAGCTACGCAAGCCAGTAAAGAGGCAATATGGTTGAAGATGTTGCAGGAAGAACTCGGCCACAAACAGGAGAAAATTGTTCTCTATTGTGATAGCCAGAGTGCGTTGCATCTTGCAAGGAATCCAGCATATCATTCAAGAACCAAACACATCCGGGTCCAATACCACTTTGTTCGTGAACAAGTGGAAGAGGGGACAGTGGATATGCAAAAGGTTCACACTGCGGATAATCTGGCAGACTACATGACCAAAGCAATTCCTGTGGACAAGTTTATATGGTGTCGTTCCTCATGTGGATTGACAGAATCTAAGTAACATGCAAAGGTTAGCTAGAAGAATGGTGTGAAGATCTGATTGGGCATAAATCAAATCTTCAAGTGGGAGATTGATGGGTAGGTTGAGTGGGTTGGTCACCAACCCACTTCAACTACTCTATCAATAATAATATTAATATTAATTATAATATTATTATATCCTATTAGAGGCATGCTTTGCCTATAAATAGGTAATAAGTGATTCATTAGAAATTACACCAAAACACCAAAACCAGTAGAAATAGAGAGAGGAAAAAATAGAGGGTAGAGAAAAATTGAGGGTTTGTTCGGTCTTTGCTCCGACTATAAAGAGAGAGTTGAGTGTTTTCTACTTTATAGATTGAGATGTTGTAACCCCATTTTTACCCCCAATAATAAATTTCTACCTCGTCCGTGGTTTTTTACCTCAAGTTAAAAAGGGTTTTCCACGTAAATTCCCGTGTTCCGTTTATCCTCACAGTCAATTCCAATTTCGTTACGCTGTCCATTTCGCAACATGAACCTGGTCCATTTTCCATTGCCAACAATAATTCGTCTTGGAATCTTGAATTGCAATTTTATGTATTTTATTTTGTATATCGTTCTGTCATAACATACTAGAGTCTCATGTGTCCTATACTTAGGTTTAGGCAGTTCAAAGATTCAGTTACATGCATTTCACTTCGGTCATCAGCAATTTCTTTGCATGATAGTCAGTGATCGTACCCATTTTATATAGCGGCCTAGCGGGTATTGCAAATGAAAATATATATGTAAAAAATTAATTATTACAGAACTATGAGATCATATAGTACGGATATGTTCAAGTCCAACGTAGGGACCCAACCGTAGTTGCCTTAAGATTATGCCACATGAACACTGCATATTCTGTAATATATCATTTTTTTTTCGTAATATTAGACAGCAATAATACGACTATTATTATCATACTATTCATTGTACTGTGTTATGGCCCCCATGCATGGCACATGCATTGAGCTTTTAAAAAGTATTTATGAACTCAAAGCAAAGCTTATAAGCTGATTGATCGTTAGTACAGTACGACGTCGTAGACGAGTTTTCCTTGTGGTCTTTCTTGCATATAATGGTACAAAAGTACCAACTCGTGACATTACAAAGTTCTTCGATTAACTTGTTTCTTTGGTTTTTTTTTTTTTTTGGTGATGTATCTCTTGACAGAGAGGTTTTGTTCTTGACAGAAGAAAATAAAGGAAATAAATTACAAAGCTTTTAATTTTCTTGTTTTTTTTTTTCCTCTCAAGAAAAAGGAATTGAAGATCCTAAAGGGTAACTTACATAAAATTCATGTTGTTGATGCATCTGATTTATACGTATGTTATTACTCAGTCATAAACCAAAACTTCAGGCTACTAACCATGGCTAGGTTAGGTTAAGCTACATCAATCTTGGACTTGCATTTACGCCCCAAAATAATCGGAAAAAACTCGTGAAATCGATCGATTTCCTGCGCTCCTCCGAACTGTAAAAACTAGGAACAATTAATATAGTAAGGCCCGGACCTAAGGAAGGCAAAAATTTAAAGCGCTCGTCGTATGATTATTACCATTAGATCGATTTTCTCGGGACACGAAATTCAGGCCTGGCCCGGCCCCGTGGACTTCGAGGGACTCGCCATTAATACCTCAATATCTCGACTATATGCGCTCGGATATGGCAACAATTCTTCGACCTCGATTCTCGAGCTTGCATAGCTCGAGCTTTTCTTCATTCGACTACGGTTTATACCTCGACTTCAGCTAAAATACGCAACACACGGGTCGATGGTCCGAAAATTTGGACTCTCCGCGTACGTACGATAGTTGGCGTAGGCCAAGGCCGTACCATAATATGCGATCACACCTTCGTTCATTAAATATCACATGAGAAAATAAATGAGCGAATTACGAAAAAATGTTTATTTCATTTCGAAAAAGGGTGACCGTTTTATTATTACCACGCCGGAGTTCTCCGCTTCTCTTTTCTACGGCGAATGTTTTCTCCAGAATATCTGTCCGAATTGTAACGGTACTTATAAGTCGGAGGAAAATAAATCCTACCTTCATTCCATCCTACGAAAACTCTCCGTGCCTCTGCTCCGTACGAAGCTGATCGACAGAAGAAAAAAAAATCGGTCGACCCAAGTTTCTCGAGCTAAGATTTTGAAAAAAAAAAACAAAAGAGAAGGGTTCGCATAGAAAATATATCATTTAAGTCGTGCCTGATCGTTCTCTAACAGAGCTGGCCAGTCGTGCGTTTCGACGAGCGCCTTCGCCGATTGGTAAGAAAGCGCTATCCTGTAGTTCAAATCTCCGAGCCATATGATCTGACTGCCAAAAAAAATCAAACCACCCCCATAAGTAACGTAAACAAAAGCGCATAACGGGTTTCATTCGTGCGATAATTTTTTTTCCTAAAGAAAAGAGCCAACGGCGAGAAATAAAGATTCGAAACTTACTCGTGCTCGAGTATCGTCCGAGGCGAATTCTCGCAAAATCTCCGAAACCTAGTTCTTCGCAAAATCTCCATTACGTCGGCGTTCCTCCTAAGCTCGTCACCGTCCTTTTCACCGGACGTCAAGTGGCTGCAAACGAAGCAGAAGCTCGTTCGATGCAAAGACATGCTAATCGAAATCGAACCCTGCAATAAATAGTACAATAAACCCTATAAATTTCCGCCAATTTATTTAAATTTATAGGCGCAAAATCGAATTATTACAACATATAATTACCTTGTTGCCGAGGTAGCCATCAAGCCCCGCCCCACCCACGACGCCCTAATATTACGAAGCGCAAATCTCATGTCTCTCTTTACCCACACCGTAAGAAAAATCCCGACCATCTGCTTGCTCGCCGCCAGACAGTACCCCAAATCTCGTCCGTTTTCGTCGTCCGACGAATTTTTTTCACGCGCCGCGTTATTATTATTACTACGACGACCATAATAATAATAATCATCATAATAATTATAATAATCGCTCGACCGATTTGCGTAAATATCTGCATCGCACGCGCTTAGCCTCCGATCGATCGTGGTGTATTGGGGCTACTACTTCCCGGGAAGCCGTTGAGCGTTTGTTCGATCAGCGCGAGCCATTTCTTGGCGGGCCCGTTGTCTTCAGTTCCAAGAACGTTCCCGCATTTAAGGGCACGATTTCTTGAAATCTGAGGAGGAGAAAAGAAAAGTCGAGATTTATTTTATCGATGGGCGGGTCGGTCGGGTCGGGTCGAGGATTTAAATCTCACCCAAGGACGTATATATCGGCGGGCGGAGACGTGTGGAGCCATTCGTCGAGTTTGAGGTCGTCGGGAGGAGATTTGCCCGCTACATTCCACGTCGCAACGAAGATCCTTTTATTTTGTTACATTATAAGATGAAAGCGCAATAGTTTTGTTAGACTGCGAAAGAATGTAAGACTGCATGACTGTTCGTGAATGGCACCAAAAGTTAAAGATTGGATTTTTTTCCTAGGAATCGAAGGATGAACGAAGAATTCGATATATATATATATATATATATATATATATATTATATATATATAATATATATACCTATAGTCGTGCATATCCGTGATTTGGGAGGCGTCGGGGTCCAAATTTCGCCGGCACGACGGCCTCTCTAATATATAATACATTGTCATTGAAATGTATTGTTTTTAATTCTGGATAATAATCATGGAACAGCAACAGTTACAGGGAAGTGGTCCGAAAAGACAAATTAAATTCTTTCATAGAACAAAAAAATTTGTAAATTGATTTTTAGGTACTGTTTTACCTGTCTTGCTTTTCTTGATAGTGCATGCCTTTGCCTCTTCTTCCTCCTCTGCTAAACTGCTCATCCATACTTCATCAACACCTGAAAAAGGAAAAAAAAATTAAAAAATTACTTTTTTTTTGTTTAAGGCTGTCATAAATCTGCTGTTACGGTACAGCACTAGACAGGGAAAAAGTAGTAAAGAGATGATTTCTTCCTTTCATTCACGAGAGAGAGAGATAGAGAGAGAGAGAGAGAGAGAGAGAGAGAGAGAGAGAGAAGAGAGAGAGATTTGATCTATATGCCAAACAAACAAGCGTTTCACTGAAGAAGAGAACAATGGCATGCAAGAAAGAAGGGAAGATTTGCAAGAATCTCTCCTTTTTCACAAAAATCCAAAGGAGAATGATGTGTGAGGATGACGTCATCAATCGCCGTGAATGTTCTTGCTCACCTTTGTTTTTGATGTTGAACCATTTCTTGACTATTGACGCCTTAGGCCATGAGAACTTCAAGAAAAAAACAATAATTGACAGACCATACGAAAAAAAACTTAAAAAAAATTGGAAAGAAATAATAATTGGAAGACAAAAAAACCTTGCTTGTCTTCGAATTCCCATCTCTCATTGTCACGGAAAACCAACAAACGAACCCTCTCCTCAGCAAGAAAATAAAGATCAAAACTTTCCAGGAAAAAACTGAAGACAGAGAAGAAAAGATTCAAAATAGCAGACAATCACAGTTCTTGGCATGTTTTTTGGTCAAAGGGACCGACGGCCTCACTGTAAATAACAAAACAGCTCTCAATAATCGAAGGAAAGAAACGAAAGAGAAACTAAGGGACTAAGTAAGAACACACAAAGTTAAAGAGATAAGCGAGAGATTTGTGAGAAACTGTAAGAGAATGGACAATGCAGACTATATGTATATATATGTATATATGAGATAGTGGGATGGGCTTTGGCTTGGCTTGGCTTAGGCTTTGGTGTGTCGCTGTTACTCCTCTCAAAAAAACCTCGTTCTGAGTAAACACAGCGACGTATCGAATTTTGAAGCGAATAAAGTGCAGTTGTGTAAGGAGAAAATTAAAGAAGAAAAAAAAAACTCACACTGTGTGTATTTCTCGAGGTATTTAAGCTTTAGTCCAAGGATGATCTGAGAGAGACTCTACATAATGTATTTATTACACACGCATAAACTATACAGTATGACCCCGAAAAAACTGCCCGGATTCTTGAATTCCTTTCATGGCTGCCCGCGGTCAGATTAGGCTTATTTTTTTTTTCTCGGATAGTTATTTATATTTAATTTGGTTTGGACTTGAAGATTAATTTGAGACACCGCAGTTAAGTACTGAACTTACGTGGTTTGCAAGAGAATTCGTTTTCTTACTATATTATATACCTTAATATTACGTTTGATATTATATATCTTTACCAAATATGAATTACTATTATCCACATTATCATAATGGATTTTGATTCGATTAATGTGTGAATAGCTTTATTGGGTCTTAAAGTGAAGGAATTTCCTTGCATGGATTTTATAAATTTTGTGGGAGACAGTTAATTTTAGTATTGTGTGTATTAGAACAAAATGTTTGTAAATCAAATTAATGGATACTTTATTTGGTCAACCATGCAATTGTCTTGGGACCCTAAGGCAGTTTTCGCATTTTCATGTCTATTGTTTTGTATTACTATTACTTACTTCATGTATTGTAGGAATGTGTTTTTTTCATTAATTTTAAGCAAACTCATTGGGTAAATGCAACTTTTAATTTTTGGTGCTTCGGAAATTCTTCGTTCAAAAAGGTGCAATTCTATGTAGACAATATATATGTATATGCACCTTCACATTCATCTAGAAATTTGTTTCTATTTACATGTTCATTAGAATCAAGTTCCGTAATCATATAACATAAAGATTAAAAATAATATTCCAATGATGTCTTGACTAAAGGAGTTTTCAAGAACTCAGGGTACGTAGGGGATGTCACATGGTCGAAATTTTGCCTTTGTACCAATTTCTTGAGAGAATTAAATCCATTTGTGTATTTCAAAGGTCTAAGTGATAAATTTAATCAATGAAACCAAAGTAATTTTTTCGAATTAAGCTATAAAAATATCATTATCTGACTAAAAATCTTTTAAGTTGCACATGACTCATGTGGGAGACCGTGTGTTTCGTTCACCGCATTCATATTTTCAAGGTTCTTTTTCCATCAATTGATTCATTAATTTAATTCTATGACCAATCTAATCAAAGACTTAAGTACCAAGCTTATTAACAAAACCAACCACCTAATGACAGACATCGTAGGAGCACTTGTTCGATTTTGATGGCCCTAATTAACATTAGGGTTCTTAAGCTTGTCCAGCTAATATATGTATGAATGTGCATATAATATATATATATATATATATATATATATATATATATCTCGAAAATGAGACAGGTTCAGATCTTTGTGGTCTGCATGTTGTCTCATATATTGTAATTGTTACAACTGTATATGTTCTGTAAATTAATACCAACAATGCCAAGTAGTTTTATATATATTTAATGTCATCTTCGCAGGATATGTCGCCATATTGAGTACATAACATGGTGAAAATCACAAATAATATAAAAGTGAAACGGCAGCATCGTCGTGAATATGATATGTAAAAGATAAGTAGATTTTTAGAGTTGAATTTATTATATTATGACGCTCTTTTATTTATTTATTTATTGTACAAGTGGGATGTGTCCATTGTTTCATTTATCCCATACATGTACCATAGGATAAGAAAAAACTAAGGGTAAAAAAGCAATCAATTCACTTAAATATTATTAGTTCACATTATAATTAAGACCAATTGGTTTTAACATAACAAGCCGTATAATTATGTAGTTACATTTTTTTGGGTTTCAAAAGGAGATTCAAGACTCAATAGACTTGATTGCGATCTCAAAAGTCCTTATCTTTCAGTGACCTAATTGATCGATTTAACTTAATTTGGAATGATAATTTGGAATGAAATTCGCCTTCTTTCAAAAAAAAAAAAAATTAATTTGTTACAAAACATGTTGACTTTTCAATCCCACGTAAAAAATGTTACAGTTACACTTATACATTTATAGCACACTGTAATAAGAAATTGGTATAAGCTACAGATGGATTAAGGCAAAACTAATAGCCTTTTCTTTCCCTTTCACTTTCCATTTATGGCTGACGTGTTTTTAAGGATATTTATGTTTCATTGACTTAGTACAAAGATATATCGTCTAATATCTTCTTTATCTTTCGCTTTCAGTTGAGATATAAGCAAACTCTTTTTATACATTCAACCATAAATGGCCATCGAGTTCTCTTCTGTCTTTTCCACTTATTTTATTTACCTATGTAATAACTACGTTTTATCATAGGTAGAAGGTATTTAAATTTTATCTGTCTGCTCTTTCTTGTTAAGCGAAGAATGTAGACAGTTATGTCTATTTTTATTTCTATTTTTTATTATAGCGAACTAATTCTTCTGTCCTATGCTTATTTTCCAAGTAAATACAAACAACGATATCAAGAGAACTAATTGCAATCGAATCAATGAACTTTCTTTTGGACAGTCAGTTTCCTTGACCACTTAGGCCTATCTCCTTGAAAACATATATGTTCTATTATTAGTTGCAATGCATTATTACTAGGATCATTCGAAATCAGGCCACATTAAGGGTTTGATTTTGAATTCAGGCCCCATTTGAGAATTTTTTAGGTTAAAGGACCAATTTTTGCGTGGTGCAAAAAAAGTGGTATAAAGATATATGAACTGGTATAGAATGATCGTTTTGCGTTACAAACTTTTAACATACTGGTATGTCAGAGCAATGAAGTGGTACTGCATAAATGAACTGGTATCAGATGATCATAAACTGGTACCGGATTATGGTTTGTGTTACTGTAGACAATTAAAATAAATAGACAAATAAATTGTCTATGATGTTTTATTGCGATTTAATAAATCAATTCCAAGAAAGCAAATAAAGTCATTTAATTAAATTGCTATTTATTGAGATATATAAATTAATCTCAAGTTAATAAATAGTTTATTTAATTAATAAATTAATGCCATATATGATAATATATATTCCTTTTATACAAAATCCTATACACGGTAAATATGTGTAGAGATTTGTAAATAAGTAAAGGAATCAAATCAAATCAAATCAAATCAAATCAAATATCATAAAGTCGGCAGATATTGAGAGAATCAATCAAATATGGAATAAATCAAATTAAATTAATATCATACCATATATGGATAAAATCCACAATAAATATGGAGGAAATCATCCCAAAAGGATTATTCTTTCCGTAATTGTGAATTCTCTACGCCTATAATATGGGGCTTCAGAGTTCAGAAAGAACAAGTCACAAACACTCAAGAAAACACGAGCTTCAAGAGACGATATAAGACTTTTAAAGCTTTCGATTATCTCTACGAAGTTCATCGTGTTTTGAGTAAAGATTGAAGACGTTCGAGGACGACGATCGAAGAAGCTCGAAGTTCAAGGACGAAGATCTTGAAGACGTTCGAGGACGAGGATTGAAGACGTTCGAGGACGAAGATCGAAGATCGAAGACGCTCAAAGATCGAAGGCGCTCGAAGATCGAAGATCGAAGACGCTCGAAGATCAGAGAGGCTCGAGGATCGAAGATCGAAGACGCTCAAAGATCGAAGGCGCTCGAGGATCGAAGACGAAGACGCTCGAAGAATCAGAGATCTGAAGAATCGGAGATCAAAAATTCGAAGACGAAGCCTTGAAGATTCGAAGACGACTTGAATATTCGAAGATCGAAGATTCGAAGACGAAGCCTTGAAGATTTTGAAGACTCGAAGATTCGAAGACGAAGCCTTGAAGATTTGAAGACTTGAAGATCCGAAGACGAAGATCAAGCCTTGAAGCTTGAAGATTCAAAGACGAAGATCAAGCCTTGAAAATTCGAAGATCAAGCTCAAGCTCAAGGTTCAACGCCCAAGTTCAAGAATCAAAGCCCAAGATCAAGCTCAAGCTCAGGTTCAACGCCCAAGTTCGAGAATCAAAGCCCAGATCAAGCTCAAGACTCAAAAGCCAAGTTCAAGAATCGAAGCCCAAGATCAAGCTCAAGACTCAAAGCCCGAGTTCGAGAATCGAAGCCCAAGCTCAAGTTCAAGGTTCAACGCCCGAGTTCAAGAATCGAAGCCCAAGCTCAAGCTCAAGGTTCAAAGCCCAAGTTCAAGAATTGAAGCCCAAGACCAAGCTCGCGACTCGGAGACGAAACTGAAGACTTTCGTGATCAAGCCCAAAAGCCCACGAAGGAACTTCAGCGAAGGCCCAAATTAAGGAATTTCAACACTCAAGAATTTCCAAAGTCTTTGAAGAATCAGAGGAATAAATAGAGATAGAGCCCATTAAATTTCAATAAATTATATTTGTACTATTTTCCTATTATTTGATATTCGAATAAAAAGAAAATACGTTACAGTTACAAAATTTCAACATACTGGTATATCAGAGCAATGAAGTGGTACTGCAGAAAATGAGTCCTTAAAACTAATCTTTTTTTTGCCAAGAGGGCCTGAATTCTAAATGATACTTATGGAGGGGGCTAAAATGAAAATCTTATTACAATTAAAAGTGACCCAATAACGTGCCCCATAATTTTATTCTCTTTCACATTTGCATGAATGATTATAGTAATGGAGATCTTTACACATAAATACCCATTTGGAAAAAAACTTGTAATTTAGTAACCTGTCAGGTTTTTTTAATATGTAGGTACCTAGTAGAATAAATTTTTTTGCAGATAGGTACTTGACCTTCCGCAGGTACGCCATACAACACATTTAGGTACACTATATCAACGTGTTGTGGTACATCATACGTTGAGAAAACGGTACGCCGTATTAGCACATTTAGGTACGCCATCTATAACACATAAGGTACGCCGTATAAACACATTTAGGTACCCTTATCAACGTGTTATGGTACGCCATACATACACAGGAAGGTACAGCGTGACTGAAGAAACTGATAAACATTAAATCGGGTACCTATCTGTAAAAATTTATGACATGGGTACGTATCTGTAAAAATTTTATTCAAGTATGTATTTATGTGTAGATGTCACATAATGTTACAAGATACATATGTATGCATCGATGTGATTAATCTTTCTATTTTATTAAGGCTAACGGCATTAGAGATAACTACTTTGGTATGTCAATTTTATCATTCTATTACAATTTTATCCTTTATGTAATTACAAATTAATAATTTTTTTATTTAACCTAAGTATATCATAACAAATTAATCTTATGTTGTAGTTTAAAATAATTTATCATTTCACTCCTTTATTTTTTATTCATTATAAGTATATCCCCACAGATTATTCTTTTTAATTTATTCAAAAATAATATTTTATCAAACATTATAAATAAATAAATGAAAGTATAAATTAACATGAATAAATATTAGCCCACATAGAGTGTGCAGGAAATACTAGTGTCGTTAAAACAATGTTTTAAATGGTGTATTGCGTTTTAGCTCTGATATTGAGTAACATAAATAGCATAGCGCTTGCTTGAGTTTTTTGAACATGTCTCTCATAATGCGAAAAAGATATAATATATAATAATATAAGCAAGCACACAATTTTTACTAGCAAACACACCTTTGAGAAAAAGGAAATAATGGTAAAGTACAATTATTATAAAAATGTGAACTAAATAAAAAAAAATAGGAATAAAAACAAAAATGAATGACTGCTTATGTTCGATTCCCATTTACTTGGCAATATATTGGGTATCACATAATAATTTGTCACTGATATGTGGGCTAATGAGTTCTGACCCAATTCATCAATCCAGGCCCAAAGAGAAACAGATTCTTAATATCAGACATAAAAAAAATGTAAAATAAAATAATAAGGTAACGCTATTTATCTAGCGCTCTAATGCGTTTTACAGAAAAATTATGCAAACGCGCGCTATATAACGCACTACGTAACGCCTTTTAAACACTGAGTTAAAGGCATTGTGATGTTGTAAACTTGTGGTATATGTGGTTTTATATAAATGACTATATAACATACCAATCAAATTCGCAGCAAGATGCAAACTGATTTTATTTTCAAGCTATATCCTAAAACAATATTGTCCTGCTCACGGGGATTACGAAATACAACAACTACTTCTCAATACACGCGAGAAATGTCTCGCAATACAAGCACTCCAAACGTCGATACAAACAAATTTATTTGATGTTCTTCGGATTAGTTCCCAAGTGAACTTAAATATGAAATTTATTCAACGACGAGGAAGTTTTTTTTTTTTTTTATTTTATGTGATTTCATAGGATGTTCTATTTCTTGAAAATGAGCAGACGAGGTGGTCCTATTTATAATCGAGACTACAAGTTGCTAAAGAGTCAAGTCTGGTCCAAAATTGTGACAACTTTTAGCCTAAACAAATTCATCTCTTAGTCAAATAAATGCGTATTTATAATCAAGAGTACAAGTTGCTAAAGAGTCAAGTCTGGTCCAAAATTGTGACCAACTTCAGCTCGAACAAAGTTATCTCTTAGCCAAATAAATGTGCTACGTTGTGAAACTATGTTTAGCATAAAGCCTCTTCATAGCATCTTATTTAAGTTTTCCAGCACACATATAACTACCAACGGAGTGGCGTCACTAATGTTCATCAATTCGTGTAATATCACCATAATAGAGATATTGATTGTTTTCTCCTTTATAGATTAAGAGGTTGTAACTCCTATATTTTTCCTCTATAATAGATTCTTATTCCTTGCCCGTAGTAGATTCGGTGTCCAGATTTTATCTTTAATTGCTCAAATAGTAGCCGCAGTATTACTCGACCGAGTCTGCTGCCACGCCAACAATTGGTATCAGAGCCTAACTTGGTTTTTATATATCTGTTTTATCGTATGTCTGTGGTTGCCACTAACGTTGGTTTTTACGAGTTCAATTATTATCTGCTGCAAACCCGTTGGAGGCATCGCTCACGACTGAGCAGAAATTATGGCGGCGAAATTCGATATCAAAAAGTTTGGGAGAAATTTCTCACTGTGAAAATTAAAGATAAAGGCTATCTTGCGAAAGGACGGCTGTCTGGAGGTTATCGATGTAAAACCAGCCACAGTGACAGACGAAAAGAAATGGAACGAGATGGACGGGCTGTCGCAAATCTCCATCTAGCACTAGCACATGAGATATTGTCCAGCGTCGAAGAAAAAAAAATGGCAAAGGAGATATGGGACCATCTAACCAATCTGTACGAGCCGACATCGCTACACAAATTTTCTTAAAGTAAAAATTGTTCACCTTGAGAATGTCTGAATCTACTTCGGTGACGGAGCATCTCAACGTCTTAAATACTCTATTTTCCCAGCTAACACCGTTTGGGTATAAAACGGAGGCTAAAGAGCGTGTGGAAATTCAACTTCAAAGTCTGCCTGATTCGTATGATCAACTCATCACCAACTTGACAATGCGAAAGATCTTGTCTTCAATAACATCACAGCTGCTCTTCTCGAAGAAGAAAATCGACGAAAGAACAAGGAGGACCAGCAAACATGCTATCAACTGGTCGAAGCTTTGACGGTGATGAGAGGGAGATAAACAGAACATGGTTCAAGTGGGAGTCACATTCAGGCAGAGAAAATCAAGAAGTAAGAAGAATGATATGAAATGCAACCACTGTGGAAAGAAGGGCCACTTGAATGATTGTTGGAACCTAAAGAATTCCAATCCTCAAGGAAATCTGGCAAACGCGTCAGGCGGAGATGTATTGTGCAGTGAAGCAGCTATCTCAACGGATAGCAGGAAGGCGTATGATGAGATGGCTTCTTGACTCGGCGCAACTTATCATATGACCTCTCAGAGTGCGACACGTGGAAGGTCTAAAGAAGAATTTATTGTCTCTGGGAGACAACTAGATGATTGATAGTTGTTAATAAATAACGATTTTACGTTAATTTACACCCCGTAAACGTGTGTTGGTGGTCGGAATTTGCTCGGATATTGCAATTTTATTTTCTTTTTCCATATTTGACGGGATATCAGAGTAAATTAAACAAAACAATGGAAGAATCAAACGAGCTACTTAGGGCCAATGAACAACAAGATTGTAGGCATCAAATACTGAAATAGTAGTGGGCCCCAATAAACAATGATAATTACAACTCACTTTAGACAAATCCATTCAAATACGAGCCTTTCATAGTCAAGATATAAACAAATCGATGTTTTCTTCTTTGCTGCTCGATATATTTTTTGATTGCTCAATTTGTGTAACTTGTCGTTGAAAGAAGGAAGCCATCGTCATCTCAAGACATCCACAAGAGAGCTTGTCGTTGAAAAGAAGGGCCATGAGACGAGAAAAAAGAAGAGTGGAGGTTTACGCTTGACAACTCCGGATCCACATTCCCACCTTCAAAGGAAAAAAACACCGGTTCAACTTTATGCTATAAAGGAGACGAGCTGCTCTAATTGAGTTATTTTTAATGTTGTCTGGGATCTTAAACCTTGCAGGGCGTCCCGAGGTATTTCGATTAGGAAGTAATTATAGAGTGTCTCTTAATTATCAAGAAATTAAGAAGAGATTGGTTGTTAGGCGTTCGTCGACACTATAAACCGATTATGCTTATGTGTACACGTTATTAGGAATCTATGATCGATTATATAAATCAAGGTGGAGAACGATTACTTCAAGTATTATTTTATAGTCGTTAGTTTCTATATTTTCCTTCGCCTGTTCTTAGTTTAATTTCGTTTCCATATTAATCTATTTTAAAAAAATATGTTCGTTTATAATTGCTTTAGTTTTGATTCCGTTTGAAAAAACTAAAACCCCCCTTTATTATTATTATTACTATTATATTATTATTATTATTATTATTATTTTATTATTTATTCTTATTATTATTATTATTATTTATTAGCGATCGAGTTTTGATATAGAAGTCAATCAACCATCTTCCTTGTGGAGACGAACCTTACTTTCGCTATACACATTAGTAAGGTTATAAATATATTTTTGGCCGTTTACGACGCAACCAAATTTTGGCGCCGTTGCCGCGGAAGGTGGTGTAAATTGATTTGCTTGTACTTCTAATTCAATTCTTTGTCTAGTATCGATCTTCTCGACAGGTATGCTATGTTTGATCTAGAAAAAGAAGACGAAAGCGGAAAATTGAAAGGCGGAACATGACTGTCGTTAAGAGACATGGAGAAAAACGAACAACAACTACCATTCCATGTTACGTTGAGGGCGCACTATGATTTGAACCGCCTTGAAATTTTTCAGGACTAGCTAAAAGACGTTAAGAAAAGCGCTCTTGGGAGGCAATCGATTATTATTGATGCATATCTATTAATAAAAATAAAAAAATCAGTTTGCTTTTCATATTTCGTTATCGTAAAATCGCTATGACGTGCCGTTTAGCTATGGTTGTCTACAGGTTCTAAGCTGGTTCGGGTAGGGTTCGCTCATCGAAAGCTTGCATTTCTAGCTGTTAGCGGGAATCAACGCCTAAGTGGGGGGAACGGTTTTTGAGAAGCTGCACATCGACTATTCGGAGAAGTTCGCTAAATTATTATTATTATTTCTTCTTCCATGAGTTACAATGATTTTTACGTTGAGGACACGTAAAATTTAAGTGTGGGGGGAGGGAATTGCGCGAAACAGATGCGAACATTACTATTATATATGTGCATGATTTGTTGAATTACATAAAAAAGGGGTAAAAATTTTTAAAAAGTATGTTTCTTATCAGTGAAAGATTGATTTATCTTAGATTATGTGAGTAATTAGGATCAATGTTTAAAAAAAGTATTGCGCAGTGTGTCGCGTTTTAGTGCTGATAGCGTCGTAGCGTAAATAGCGTATAGCATTGCGTGAGTATTTCGAGCAAAACATTTATAATGCAAATATATGTATATATACGTGAGTAGTCTAGAATCATAGAAGCATACCATTTTTAAGTAGCCCAATAAGAAAGTAAGCAAAGCAAGTCTAAGAACATTCAGATATTAATCGTTACAAATATTTCGAAGATCTGGCAGAGGTGATGAAGATGCCAGAGAAGAGCAAGAGTCCCCATATTGCTACTTCTGTGAGCAAATTTGAGGTCTGATTTTGGTTCCCATCCTAAAGATTGGTCTTTTCTTGTTCTTGGTCCAGTTCTTTCAATGATTCAAGCAAGGCATTTACAGATTTACCCCTAAATTCAATTTAATTATCTTATACTCCTTAATTTGAATAATATAATGATTTTCCCAAATAGCGTGGGGATTATACGAAATAGCGGTAAAAAGCGTAAAATATAGCGTATATAGCGTAAAAAGCGTAAAAATATAGCGCATATAACACACGCTTTTTGGGAAAAACGCGAAATTTATTACGCTACAACGCGTTTTATGAAAATTTGCGCTATTTACGCGAAGAAGCGCACTACAATGCGCTTTTTAAAACACTGATCAGGATACACATGCGTAGTCAATGTCTTTCTTGCATGGTGAACTTAGTGATATCGGAAAGATTCGTACGCATAATCTAATTTTTGTGAGATTTTTAAGCCCACGAGCTTTTTGCTCATTTCTTTGGTTGTGTGAATGCTTAATTTATTTCTCTCAAGAACTTGCTTGCGTATTACTTTTGAAATTGCTTAAAGTGAGATTGCGTGAAATATGGAAGGTATTAGGAATTAAGTCATAGCCAAAGTTCCCGACCACGATTGATCTCCGTTGTTGGCCACTTTGAATCTGAACTTTTCTTTTCTTTCTGGAAACCGATGATAAAAAAAACGGCCGACCCGAATAATCCTTCAGAAATAAATCCAACCGGAGCAATAGTAGAAGTGGAGGTTGAATGCTGGAGTTGAAATGTGCAGCCAGACCTATACCAAAATTGAGCGTGGAAAGAAGTTAAGAACGCTTCCATTGATAATCTCTCACTCGCAAAGATTTTAGAGAAGGGGAACTTAGCACCGTCGAAAAAAATCCTAAGAACTCTTCCTCCGATAATCTTTCAATTCTAGAAAAATAAAAAAAAAAAGTATATGTGATCCTAAGAATGAAAGAAGAAGGGCTTGGTGAAATAACGACGAAGTCAAAAGAAGAACTAAAAAAAGAAGCAGAACTTTCGGTGCGTTCAAGACGATGGCATGATCCGAACACGACTACTGCTATCCTTTTTGCTGCTTACTACTTGCCTATTTCACATACTTTAGCCCTGCTATACCTGAAAAGACCTTCTGATTCACGTTTTATCATCTAAAGTGATAGATATACGAATCGTTTGCAAGCTTATGGTAGAGAATATATTTATGCATGAGCCGAGAGAATTCATTGACATTTTTACTATACATCGAGTGATTTGAGTAAATTCTTGTGAGGTTGCGAATCTTGATTGGTATTACTAAGGTAGTTGTGTAGAAAATCGTTGATCTCGTAGGTGGTTTCCGAAGTTGCCTACATGATATCTGTGCATATTGTCATTCCTAAAGTGACAAGTTACATGATTTATAGTTATATGCTTTTTCTAATATACTATGCTTGAGGACAAGCATTGCGTAAGTGTGGGGGAATTTGATAGTTGTTAATAAATAACGATTTTACGTTAATTACACCCCGTAAACGTGTGTTGGTGGTCGGAATTTGCTCGGATATCGCAATTTTATTTTCTTTTCCATATTTGACGGGATATCGGAGTAAATTAAACAAAACAATGGAAGATCAAACGAGCTACTTAGGGCCAATGAACAAGATTGTAGGCATCAAATACTGAAATAGTATTGGGCCCCAATAACAATGATAATTACAACTTAGTTGAGAGAAATCCATTCAAATACGAGCCTTTTAATCTCATTATGACTGGTCGTTCGGAAGAGCATTTTTATTGATCAGAATAGTGGAATGGAGGGCACTACAATCAAGATATAAACAAATCGATGTTTTTCTTCTTTGCTGCTCGATATATTTTTGATTGCTCAATTTGTGCAACTTGTCGTAGAAAGAAGGAGCCATCGTCATCTCAAGACATCCACAAGAGAGCTTGTCGTTGAAAAGAAGGGCCATGAGACGAGAAAAAAGAAGAGTGGAGGTTTACGCTTGACAACTCCAGATCCACATTCCCACCTTCAAAGGAAAAAAAACAACCGTTCAAACTCTATGCTATAAAAGGAGACGAGCTGATCTAGTTGAGTTATCTCCCCAAATATCCAAAGAGAGCTTACCAAAATCCGAAATTGGGGCAGTTTCGGGAGCTAAGACCAAACCAATCTTAAGCAGACAGCTTTCCCTTAACTCTCGCCCCAAACACGCACCAACCGAACAAGACGAAGCCACGAGCTGCTCTTGGGAGCTGAACTACATAGCAAAATGGCAGCAGCTGAAGCCGTTTCGCAGATCGGGCAAGTGCCAAATCGAGGACAACAACGCGCGTCAGATTTGAGCAACGAAGGTCAGCAACAGAAAGCACAACCGTAGATCCAAATTGAGGCGACACGGAACAGCAACGTTAGAAGCGAAGAAATCTGCTTTTGTTGAGTTGCTATTTGACGAAAGAGAAAAAAAATGTAGATGGAACTTGCTGTAATGTGGAACGTAGAGAAAGCTTAATCAAGTTGGGTAGAGCTTAATTCTTGGATCTACTTGCTGTAATGTTGGAACTTGCTGCTTTTCTTGGGATCTCTTGGGCTGATTTTCTTTGGTGGGTTGAGCTTAATTTCCTTGGTGTAGAGCTGAGAGATCGGGACTGAAGTTGGGTAGCGTTCGGACGGTTGTAAGCGATTCTATCTTTCTATGTATTTGATTATACGTCTCGTAGTTAATATTATTGTAGTTGAAGCACATTCAAAACCTTGATTTATAATATTGTGATATTATTGTGCTTATTCGTGGAGCGTGAGTATTCGTTTAAGCATGAATTTATTTTAGTTGATGAACTTAGTTTTATTAAATAGTTGCAAATGTTTAATTAATCTAGGTGAGTCCATGGCTAATTGAAACGACAAATCCGTAATTTTGTTCGTTTTTAGTAGTAGCGAAACAATATTCAACAACTCTACCTTATGTAAGTGTAAGTTATATTGTAGTTTACGCGATTTTGATTTAACGGACCATCGTCGTTTCTTGTTAGAGCGTCGTGACGAGCGAGTTAGTCAATAATCGGGTGTCTTTTATTTTTAATGTTGTGGAACTTAAACCTTGCAGGGCGTCCCAGAGGTTATTTTATTTCGATTAGGGAAGTAATTATAGACGTCTCTTAATTATCGAAAGAGATTGGTTGTTAGGCGTTCGTCGACAACTATAACCGATTATGCTTATGTGTACACGTTATTTAGGAATCTATGATCGATTATATAAATCAAGGTGGAAAACGATTACTTCAAGTATTATTTTATAATCGTTAGTTTCTATATTTCCTTCGTCTGTTCTTAGTTTAATTTCGTTTACATATTAATCTATTTTTAAAAAAAATATGTTTTCGTTTATATATTGCTTTAGTTTTGATTTCCGTTTGAAAAAACTAAACCCCCCCTTTATTATTATTAATGATTATTATTATATTATTATTTTTATTATTTTATTATTATTATTATTATTATTATTATTAGCGATCGAGTTTTGATATAGAAGTAAATCACCATCTTCCTTGTGGAGACGATCCTTACTTTCGCTATACACATTAGTAAGGTTATAAATTTTCTTTTGGCCGTTTACGACGCGACCAAATTTTGGCGCCGTTGCTGGGGACCGAACCCGTGTCACCCACGTGACAGCGGGAATACTCACCACTATACTAACACTACAACGACTCGTAGTTGAAAGAAGGAAGCCATTGTTCGACGGTTGTAAGCGATTCTATCTTTCTATGTATTTGATTATTACGTCTCGTAGTTAAGATTATTATAGTTGAAGCACATTCAAAACCTTGATTATTACGTAGTACATGATTTACCCTTATTTGCTTTAATATACTTTGCTTGAGGACAAGCAAAGCACTACTTAAGTGTGGGGGAATTTGATAGAATAATAATTTGCATCCGTAAACGTATTTTATCATATGTTATTTATTCGAATTTGCTGGAGTATTTTACACTACGCACATATTTTTTTATTTACAGATATTCGAGGAACATAGTTAAGAAATGAATTTTTTGGACAGACATAATTATCATGCTCGAGTTCACAGCTTCTTTCACTTTTATCAAGTGCATGCTATACATGTGGCTTATTAAGCTTATTAATATTGGAAGGCTCAAACCATCACGGACAAAAATAGGGAATTCTTGAATGTGGAGGGACCTTAGTTGTTGGCTTCTGCGTGCTTTGCATATCATAGTGGGTTATTATTCATCTATATGGGACAAAGAGACAATAAAGGGGGGGTTTAAAGCAGACAAAGAAATAAAGATATTACTTTGTGCTGGGAGACTTCAAACTTCAAGGAAGGTGCAAAAGAAACGGATTTTCAGCTCCTTGTTTCAAGTGGGAAAGAAAAAAAGAAACACAACACGTCTATGAAAAAAATGGAGCTGCTGTCATTCTTATGTGGGATGATAGACACTTTTTATACGTGAGACCAAGCATCAAGAAGGGGCGTGGAAGCTCATAATTAAGCCGGCAACCTCTCGATCCATAGCCTCAACCACAAAGCATATGAGGAGGATCTGAGCTAGTCAGACAATTCTTCCCCCAAGGTCGACGTACCTCAACAACCACCACATCTCAAGTTGGCAGCTGCCAAGCTGAACATCTGCAACGTCCTTGAGCAGAAGTGAAGCATCCACGAGCCATTAAGCAGGCAGTTCCATTATCTACCGGAAACGTGCTATCTTCTTTTGTCGCGCACCA
>JAPQWV010004166.1:0-33160 GCA_027422505.1 Craterostigma plantagineum | reverse complement strand
CCTTCAGTCTGTCTGGCTTGCTTGAGTCGGTCAGAGAGACCTTTTGATTTCCAGATCTGTGGCTGTACGGAGTAAACCGGAAGTCAAGCAAGTCGTCATAGGCTTGAAGGTCATCAGCAATCTTCTCATCAATCTCCTCACGGATGAAAATCCAGGCAGTCTCGTCGACTGACTCTTGGCCTTCAGGGACAGCAATGGCTTTGCCCTTTCCTTTGTGAGACGATAAGCCTCGGGCTGATTCATGAAACCTCACACCACTTTGTGATGTGGCAGTCCTGACACCGAATCAGTTGTCTCCAGAGGTCGAGAGATAGTGAGGGTTGGTTGTAGTTGCAAGAAACCGACTTGACAGGTTGGGTAGATTGTGTCGGTTCCTGAGAAGGGACGGATCCGGTCTTCACTTTCTTTTTAGGTGTCTGGGTCCTTGGCTTGATGAGCACTTTCGAAGCGGCTGATTGTCTTCAGAGGAGGAAGAAGACGCCAAGACCAGTTTCTTCTGGGAGGATTTTGAGGCGACCTGCTTGTCAATGACAACCTTCTTCTTTTGGGCGCAGGGGATGTTGGTCGTGAATCGGTCTCGTCTCGACCAGTGGGTTTCTTCTTTGGCGGCGCCAGAGAATGGTCAACAATAGGCTTCTTGGTGGGCTTGGAGATATTCGATCTTCAGTAGCTTTGCGTTTAGCCGGATTGTTCGTAAGCGAGGCTGCACTCACCATTTGGCGGATGGTGTCTGCGGAGATGTAGTTTACAAACCCAATCAACTCAAACTGGTCCAACTCTGCAATCTTGTGCCTGAGAAGGAAGGATTAGTTGAGGCGCAAAAATCTTGATCTGACTGTCACGAACTGGCAGTATTCCCTCAGGACCGAGAAAATCATGGAAGACCAGTTGATCTTCATCCCAGTCAAGATGGCCACCATGGCCTGAACTTATCGCTTGTGAGCGCTATCAACGAGCCTGCCTTCCCCAAGATTGATTTGGCAACAATATCGTGGAGCAGTCTGTATTCTGGTTTCAGAACACTCGTTTGTCTGAGTCTTTAAACGTGGCGACATTCTTGGGCTTGAGAGTTCCTTAACTTCATCGGAGACGTTGATGACGGTTTCTCCGGAGGTCGGCAGATTGAAGAGGTCTGCGAAGTATTCTTCCGTGATATCAAACTGATAACATTGATTAGACACATAGAAGCGGTCTCCCACAATTATCACGATGTTGAAGAATTGATGCAGAGCCTTGGGTAATATTCCGCAGTGCAGTTGAAGAAGGTCTGAAGGCCGGTTTGAATTAGGGCTTCGAGGATAGGAAGAAATTCTTCGTGTTCAGTTTCCTTGCAGTTGTCAAAGTAGATTTCAAGTGCCGTTCTTGTAAGTTCTTTGTGTACTGGTGCCATTGTTCTAAGAATAGGATAGGGTTTCTGCAAAGAGGTTGAAGAGATTTGGGAGAGAAGAGGATGATTCGGCTTGAGAGAGAGAGATAATGATGGAATGTCTTCAATTGAGCATGAGTACTAAGTCTTTTAGCGGGATAAAGCGTGTCAGCATAATGCATAAGACGTCTTGTCGCTTAGCTTTCCTATCTCATAGACTGCGATATCATATTTCTGCCGTGTTGTCCGAGTTCCTGCGAAGTGTTATGATAGAATGTGTGCAATTGATGACGTATATTTAATAAAAACGATTTCGGTCAGTCACTGGTCTAGGTAATATTCCGGTATCAATACCGTTTTGTAGAAGGAATCCCGTTTTATGAAGAAGGTAGTTACCAAAAAAGTTCAGTTTTGTAGATATATCTGTGACGAGGATCAATTTTGGACGAAACTGGTAGGAGTAATGGATTTTGACCAGTATGAAGGAAATGACTGATTTGAAAAGAAGAAAAGACTTATCACGATCATCAATTTGCACAATTTGTTGTAGTGTCTAGGTCACCAGTTATACCAATTAATTTGATATAAACAATGTGCCCCCTGACTCTATGCCTAGGTACTTAGGATAGATCCAATAAACCTAAAGCATTCGAAAGAAGAGAAACTTAGCTTCTGGTAGTGGTTTGGTTAGGATGTCAGCAACTTGTAGATCGGTTGAGATGTGTTCCAGGTGCACAATCTTCTTCAGCACATGATCTCGTATGAAGTGATGTCTTATTTCGATGTGCTTTGTCCTAGAGTGAAATACCGGATTCTGTGTGATTGCGATTGCACTTGTATTGTCACAGAATATTGGAGTGTCTCTCTCTTGAATCCCGTAATCCTCCAGTTGATGCTGTATCCAAAGAATTTGTTAGCAACAACTTCCAGCCGCCAAATATTCTGCTTCAGCTGTGGATGTGGCTATGGAGGTTTGTTTCTTACTGAACCAAGAAATTAATCGGTCACCAAGGAACTGACATGTGCCACTGGTACTTCGTCGGTCGATTTTGCAGCCTGCATAGTCAGCATCTGTATATCCATGTAGTGATAAGCTTGAATCTTTGGGATACCATAGGCCAACGTTTACAGTCCTTTGAGGTACTTCAAGATGCGCTTTGCCGCAGAGAAGAAGTGACTTTCTTTTGGATCAGACTGGAATCGGGCGCACAGACAGACACTGTACATAATGTCCGGTCTGCTGGCAGTAAGATATAGTAGTGATCCGATCAGCACCCGATATTTGGTAACTTCAATTGATACTCCATTTTCATCCTTGTCTAATTTGATTGATGAACTCATAGGCGTTGTGGCCTGTGAACAATTTTCCATACCGAACTTTTTGAGCAACTCCCTTGTATATTTGGCTTGATTTATGAATATGACGTGCTCCGTTTGCCTTACTTGAAGTCCCAAAAAGAATGTGAGTTCACCCATCATACTCATCTCAAACTGATCTTGCATCATTTTAGAAAAACGCTTACACAGCTTGGGATCAGTTGATCCAAAGATAATGTCATCGACATAGATCTGAACAATCAGCAGATGCTCTCCCTTAGTGAACCTGAATAGTGTTTTATCAACACTTCCGATTGTGAACTGATGATCAGTCAAAAACTTCGATACCATTTCATACCACGCTCTTGGAGCTTACTTTAGTCCGTACAGAGCTTTCTTCAAACGGTAGACATGGTTAGGCTACTTATGGCTTTCGAAACCGGGTGGTTGAGCAACGTATACTTCCTCAGAAATTATACCGTTCAGAAATGCACTCTTGACATCCATTTGATATACTTTGAAATCCTTATAAGCTGCATATGCTAAGAAAATCCGTATAGCCTCAAGTCTTGCTACCTGTGCGAATGTCTCATCATAGTCGTTTCCTTCTTCTTGTCTGTATCCTTGAGCAACCAGTCTTGCCTTATTTCTAGTGACAAGTCCATCCTCATTGAGATTGTTCTTGTTCTTGAATACCCATTTCGTACCGATTACAGTTTGCGTTGGCCTTGGAACAAGAGTCCAGACTTGATTACGTTCAAACTGGTTTAGCTCTTCTTGCATAGCTTCTATCCAATTGTCATCCTTGAGAGCTTCATCGACATTTGTCGGTTGAATCTGTGATATGAACGCATGACTGAATAGATTTGGGTTCGTCTGTCGCCTTGTTTTCATACGTGCCAGCAGGGTCTCCTATGATCAAGTGCTGAGGATGATTAGCTTCGTGCGATTCCATTTGATGCGTTCCCCCTCAATTGATTCCTCCGGTATTTCTTGAATACATGTATAGATTTCACTTTTGGGTCAGCTTCATGGCCGATATTGTATGGCTGATTGGTTCCATCGGTATTTCGGTGGTCACGTTTGAACATTAGTTTCTTCTACAATAGGTATCTCTGTCAGCTCTAAGACTGGTTGATTCCTTTCTTCATCACTTTCGTCTTCAAGATGAGATCTCTCCAGTTGACTGCTTAGGCGATTGATATTACTGGGAGTTTGGTTATCAGTTTCTGACTCTTCAAAGACTACGTGTGCTGATTCTTCAATAGATAGAGTTTTAGTGTTGAAAACCCGGTAAGCTTTGCTGACTGAAGAGTACCCAAGGAATATTCCCTTTTCAGCCCTTGTATCAAAGGCTGAGAGTTGATTTTCCCATTGTTGTGGATGAAGCATTTGTTTCAAATGTCTTGAAGTAACTGATGGGAACATTTTCGGTCCATACTTCGTAAGGTGTTTTGCCCTGTTTCTTGCAGATCATGGACCGGTTCTGTGTGTAGCATGCGGTATTGATAGCTTCTGTCCAGAATTTATGAGAAATGTCTGCATCTGCCAACATTTTTCTGGCTGCTTCCTTGAGAGTTCTGTTTCTCCTTTCAGCAACTCCATTCTGTTGTGGGTCCTAGCAGCAGATAACTCATGGCGTATACCATGGTTCTCAAGAAATTCGGTTATCGTAAGATTCACAAATTCAGTACCTCGGTCACTACGGATCCGGTTTATGTTACCATTTTGTTCATTTCTATTCTTCTGAAATCACTACCAGTTTGACTGAAATCACTACCAGTTTGTTCAACTGATGTGATTTTGTCCTTCTATTTAATTAAGTAGAAAGCTTCTGATATTCATCAGCCATTTCTTGAAGAGCTTGAAAGAAGCTCTTCCTTAGTAAAATCGTCTGATACAGAGTCACATACCTCATTGTCTGTCATATTGGCCATAAGACATTCATGGGATTCCTGATCACTGCCGGTATCTGACTCATCGCTGTCTGATTCTTCAGAGTCAGAATCATCCCAGGTTTTTCCACTTTTGGCCACCAATGCCTTTTGATACTTCTTTGACTTGGCATCGGTTTTCTCCTTCTCTTTCTTTGAGACGCGACAGTCAATCGCGTAGTGTCCTTTCCTGCCACATTTAAAACAGGAGACATCAATTCTTTCAGTTTTATCTTTTGAAGAGTTCTTACATTCCGAACTGTTATTTCGGTTTTTCTTCATGAACTTTCGAATCTCTTACGAAGAGTGCCATGACTTCATCAGTCAGTTCCTCTGATGTTTTTGAAGTTGAGGTTTCTGGTGCTACGAGTGCCTTGACATGTTGTTCTGTAACTGATTCTTCCATCCTCGTTTGTAGTTCGAACTCATAAGCCTTGAGGTCACCAAATAGGTCATGAACTTGTATCTTGCTGAGATCCTTTGATTCTCTCATAGCCATGGTCTTCACATCCCACTCACGAGGAAGGGCCTTCATGATTTTGATGGCAACATCTCGGTTTTCCAACGTCCTTCCAAGAGCTGTGAGGTCGTTGATGATATCATGAATCGGCCCTCGAAATCGGTCATCGACGCTCCCGATTTCATTTTTGCGCTATCGTACTTTTGTATGGCAACAATGAGTTTGTTTTCCCTCGTAGACTCGTTTCCTTCACAGATTTGACAAAGTTTTGTCCAGACCTCCTTTGCTGTTTTGCACAGTATCACTTGTCTGAATGTTCCGGTGTCAAGTGTTTTGAACAGAATGTCCTTGGCGACGTTATCTAGATTCATCAGTTTCTCCGTCTCTGTCCATTCACTCTTTACCTTTGCAATCATTTGCGGCTGTGTGTTATCTTGTGCATGTAGTGTATTGACATTTTTCTAGCTCTGGAGGTCCATCTGTGATGACGTCCCACATATCTTCGTTCTGGGCAGCTAGATGGGTCATCATGCGAACTTTCCATTCCATGAAGTTTTTCGCGGGAGAACATCGGCAGCTTGCTTGATGTATTCCATTGAGTAAACCCGCTCTGATACCACTTGTTAGGATCGGTTATGCGTTTAGAGGGGTGAATAAACGCTTGTCTCTTTTTCGGTTTGTCTATGCGAGGACAAGTATTCAATCTGTGACCAGTCAGTATAAGTGCGGAAAATGATACTGAGTGGTTGAAACCGATATGTGAATGAGTAAGTGTGTGTGTGTGTGTGCGAGACCGGTTTGTTTCTGGAAGTTCGGATGTTAAAATCTCCTACGTCTCCCCTTCTTCCTCGCAAGGAAGGTTCACTAGATCTTCAGTTATACAACCTTGTACAACCTACCCAGCTGAATCACAGCTCAAATCTAGTGAGTTACCTAGGCAGTCGTTACAACAATCCACCTACTTCAACAGCTTTTTACAGTCCGTTGGAAATGAGGAACATAAACTAAGATCAGAAAATAGCTATGTCTTTAGACTTCACTCTTGCTTTTACGCTCTCCTCACAGTACTTGAGACTTGCTCGATTATCGTCTTTTTGAGGATGAGATTTCAAAGTCATAAAATCGTTAGAATTGGGTGAAGTGCAGTCTTCTTCTTGCATCTCTCCTTTTATGCTTGAGGTTTGAAATTCAAACAGTTGTGAGATAGACTCTTCACCTGAAAAATGCATTAATTGACTTTCCCAAAATGGGTCTGCCCAGTTTGTGCCGCAGTCTATCCTGTCACTTTGCTTTATTCCTTATTTGCGTTAGTTGACCTCGTTTATACTCTGGACCTGCAACATTGCATGATTGTCTGTAATTTCCTTTTTGTTTTAGCATGCTCCTGTCTTGAGTGTCCAGTCTGTCAAAAGTCCGGTATAGCGTACTGTCATGCTTCCTGAAGTCTCATTCAAGACCGGTATCTGCAATCGCTATTCTGTATAGTTCTTAGTACTTAAGCCAATCCGGTCACATATGTACCGCTTTTATTTCTCATATGAACCGATGCTTTAGGTCTCCGATTTCCACATGATTAGTCAATTGTGTCAACACCAAAAACTGTTAATCCGAATGTTTTAAATTCATATTACTAGCAAAAACAAATTTTCGAATTTTATGTTTCTCTCATGACTGCTGTAAACAACATGGATGTAGAGGCATAAATGCCGAGGGCTCCCAAATAATAAAATCTGAAAATGCGGTGGCTAGGCTATATATAAGATAATTAAATTTTATATTCCAGACATGGCATCATAGCATGAAAATTGAAATACTGAACATTGCAAAGTTAAGAATGATCGTAGACCATCTATTTGATTCGCTTGTTAAATACCGAGAAGTACTGGTCATGTAAAAGGTCTAAGTTTCCGGGGATACTTCATAAATTTCCTCTTAAATATGTACATATATATACTAGACAATTGGAGATGCGCACGACTAACAATGCGCGGGCAAAAAATGCCTATTATATTCAATATCATACACTCATGCGTAATTTATTCAACTTGAAGACGAACACACAAAAAACTTATGATTTTTGATGGTTTCTCCGGGCCCGTCCCACCATGAATTTCTTACCTTCTTGAATTGACCCTTTGCCTTCCATCGCGTTACTCGTGGGCTCTTTCTGCCAATTAACATACATAGCTGACGCCAACGTGCTTGTCCGTTAAGATAACTACTACAAGTGCAATCATTCAAAAGAAAAGCGGACGGTTTTACCTTCTCCAGCAAGAGTACACGTCCGAGTTTAAACCCATAGGTATGACCGCTTTTTACCTCACCACCAAGTCTTGATTGTTCTTAACTATGAACTCCGCGATATGTCGGGCTTTCTTCACTCGTTGGGGCCTTCGACGAGTTGACTAATAATCAAGCCCAGCCTGGTTCAGAAGTTATGGGTGCATGTCATCAAAGATGCTTCACGAGCACGACTGTGTCCGACAATGCGAGAGATAGACACCATGAAGGACGTTCGCCAAACTCGCCCAACAAAGATTCAACTTTGGCCCTTGAGAATCAAAATTCATCACGAAAACATTGATTCTTCTCTTGTTATTACAAATATGTTATCATCGAATTCGAATATGGCATGCTAAGTTAAACTGCAGTAGAATGAAAATACTTGGTTGTGTTTATCCTAATCTAGCAACTCAAAGCTCACTAAGTGTTTAAAAAGCAATTCAAAATTATGCAGCAACAATTGAAATCAATGGTTACTCCAGTCCGCACCCGGCAGTGCAAGATAGGCCAAGATGCCACAATCCGAATGGTGCAATAGCATATTGTGTATTTTCATTGGCAATTGACCCGATACGACTTGTTTTGTGACTAAGTAACAGCATTAAACGACACAATGAGTATTTATTGGTAGTGATCTCTAGGGGTGTTCAAAAGTCGTTTAACCGAATTACCGAACCGAAAACCGAAAAATTTGGTATGAACCAAACCGAACCGAAGAGGTTTTCGGTTCTTAAAAATAGAAAACCGAAATTTTCGGTTTTTCGGTTCGGTAATTCGGTTAACCGAAAAAACCGAATTTAAAAAATTCATTAAAAATATATTTATTTAATATATTAATTATTTATATATAAAAAAATCTAATTCGGTTTTGGTATTAAAATATTAATTTTCTATATATATTTAATAAATTAATTAATATATATATAAATTAATTCGGGTTTTGGTATTTAAATGTTATTTTTCCCCAAAATTTTAATTTTTTTTATTTCGGTTTTTCGATCGGTAACCAAACCGAACCGAAAAATTCGGCTTTAACCGAAACCGAAACCGATTCGGTTTTCGGTTCTTAAAATTACAAACCAAAATTTCGATAACCGAATTTTCGGTTCGGTTTTTACCGAATGAACACCCCTAATGATCTCATCGGGAAACTTAGTAATAGAGTCAATAGTTAATTATGGATATCATCGGGAAAACCATTCACAAAACATGATGGATACAGCTGAATCACCTTTGACGATCCATTACAGGCCTGAACTAATAACATCTCGAACTGTTCCCATTGCAGGAATCATCGACTATGAGTAAATAGAAGTAAATATGAAAAAAAACAACAAATTGCTTACTATTAAGTGGGCTTTCTCCACTCAAGCTTAGAACCCAAAACGTGCGTCACGAGAGGCCATCTTTGATCACTCAATTGCTGATGATAGATATTCTTCTAAGAACCCTCCCCTACAATACAAAGACTTTTTCCATCCATCTTTGTTTGTCCTAACCAATCTTAGCACTTATCTGTCATACAAAACTAGATTAAATCCATCGGTGTCATGTCCGTCAAGGGGAAAAAAGGAATCAATTAGATCTGGGTAGAATAAGAAAATTGTTTCTTTTTGTAGGCGCTAGCAAGCAGTTCACTGCACGTTCTTACAGTGCACCCTCACCCGCATCCATGCGGTGCAAGACACGTCATCATCGGAGCTGCTACGAAATTGAGACCCAGTCGGGAAAGGAAAGTCTGATGGTCGCGAAGGAGCTCAAACGCCTGCAGTTTGATTGGCCGGTTCATGAGGATGCACATGCGTTAGGACCCCAGATATCCAACCTACATGATCTCGGCAAGAATCGAATAGTAAATTAAGAAATTCGAACGCTTACGCTTGAGATTTACCTACTTTGAAGCTTGAGAGAGATAGTTACTTTGAGAGCACACAAGGGAGGCAAATTTCTCTCTCTAAAATTTCGATTCTATTCTAAATTGTGAAACCCTTGTACAACGCACTCCTTATTTCCTAAGGAGTTCACTTATATATACCATCTCGTGGTATATTTACACAAGTAGTCCAATACAAATGACTATTTACTATTTAGCTAAACTACTTATTTACATAGCAAAACTAAGACAACTCTATTAATTGAACAATAAAATAGTCCCAACAATCTCCCCCTTTGTATTCAATTTTCAACATAGCACAGGTTATCTTCGTCTTGCAATGGAAAGAGTCCTCGAGTCCTCGAAATCTCCTCTTTAGAAAATCTTCAAGCTCACCCGGTCTTCTAATATCGGCTTTTCCTTCGAATATTCCTTTGAAGTTCTTCTTATATAGGCCGTAAGATGTACGAGTATTCTTGCCCGATTTTGAAAAATCCGCATTCCATCTCTCCCGTTGAAAGCGCACGGAACACGAAACTCCCCCTATTTGGGTCAACCTTGTGTTGAGATCGGAGAGTCCGATATGGGTTTGGAGAGGTAGACACGGTTGACAACTTCGATCATTGATGCAGTGGACACGGTTGGCAACTTCGGTCCTTGATGCAGTGGACACAGTTGGCAACTTCAGTCGTTGATGATGCAGTGGACACAGTTGGCAACTTCAGTCGTTGATGATGCTTGAATCAAGTGTTGTTAGGTCGATGAGAGGGCTCGGGTTTAGCCATCTTCTCCGTTTCGCCAGATTCGTCTTCTCCGAATGGAAGTTGTCTGGTTCGGCCTCGAAGAAGAGTCTCTAGTTCCGAAAGAAGGTAGGTCGTCTTTTGATTGTTTTAAGTTGTACCGAGCCTCCTTTGAATGTGGCATTGTGAGAGAGCCGGTTTCAGTGTGGTACGCGCGGCGGAATTTGGTGGGTCCACCGACCGATTGTGTATGCATAACCCCTTCTCCCCTCATGGCAAATCGTGTTAACGATATCAGCATGTTAACTTGGAGGTAGATAAGGACATACAAAAGGTCGATAAGGGTAATAACCGGATGGAGCCACACAGGCAATCCGTCGAAATGAGTACCGGGGCCACATAGGCATCCCGTTGACATCAACTAGGAGCAAAGCTCGTAGAAGACGGCCGAAAATGTTGTTGCTTTGATGTTGCAACGGCCGGACTTCCTTCGATCCTCGAACTTGTCTTTAAAAAGAACATGTCTACCGAAGTTCTAACGTAATCACAAAGACTATGTGTATTAAAAAGTGTATGTGTCCTAAAACTTTGAAAATTTTGGGGAGTGAGGACACACTAGACACGAGTGATAAATTAAAAGCGTGGGACGGGGCGGAATACCACTTAGTTCAATATCTCCCGTTTCCGAGTGAAATGGTGATAGCATATGTAGTTCCCAGTGATTTTTGAAACACTATCTTTTGAGAGATAGACAAGTGGGTAAGGCTCGTTGTGCATGCGTCATTGGACTTGATGCGACGACTTCTACTCCGGAGCTAATTAAAATTAACACCTGTACCTATGAGGATTGGGTCTGAAAATTACGTAAGATTATGGCTCTTAAAAATCGACCGGACCCGCCAACCCCACACGAACCGCACCCGAAAATAGCAGGTTCGGGTTAGCATTTGTGACCAGTTTACGTAAATGGATAAACCCGAACCCAACCCAATTATTAAGTGGGTCAGGTTAGGGTTCGGATTTTCAACCCGAAATCAACCTGAAATTAACCCGAAATCAACCCATTTAACCCGAATAATATATTATTATTAAAATATTACTATTATAAATAAAATATAAGGATTACCCCTTAATCTCTATCCACTCTCACGATCACAAATGATGTTTTTAGAAAACAAATTGCATTAGTCCTCCTTTTTATTTTTTAATTTGGATTTATAATTCTGTCAATTTTGTTATCCTCTTTTTTCTTTTTTTTTTAAAAAATTTTAAATGGGTTGGCGGGTTGGGTTAGGGTTAAAGCAGGTTGGGTTTGGGTTTGATTTTTCAACCTGTTTAAGTAAACAGGTCAGGTCAGGGTTGAACCCGAAGGTGACCCAACCCGACCTGTTTACTACCCCTACGTAAGATAAGGAAGTGATGTATCTTCAAAGATTCCGAGGCATCATCGAAGTAGTCTTGCTTAGTGTGTTCGGATTATGACAAAGCGGTGGAAGGTTGACTCGTTCAAATGCTCGAACGCGTTCCGGGGTTAGATAAGTCGGATTAGACTGAACCATAGGAACATGAAATCCGTGCCCGGGATACGTGAGAATTGTTGCTCTACTTGAATTAGCAAGCCGAAGCCGGTCGATGAAAATCCGGAGCATTTGATCTTTCATTTTGATCGTCACCGTTGCCTTCGGAAATTTTTGTCCATTGAAAGCTTGAGATTCTTCGTGGTAGGTCCATCTTTGAATGTGGGAGAATAAATCCGAGAAGCATATCGAAAAAGGAAGGGATTTTTTTATCCTCTTTTTTTTTGTTTTTTTTCTTTTTTATCCCTTTTTTGTCTTTTTTTTCCTCTTTTTTTTATCATTTTTCATTTTTTGGTAAAGATATATATAGATGTATATAGTTATATATGTATATATATGCATGTATACTATTAATATAGTAGTATTATATTATAACTCCAAGAAAGTGTGACGAAAAAAAACTTGTCAAGAAACTTTTCGGTGATAATTTCTCGAGAAAGTGGAGAAAAATCGGCAAACTTCTTCGGAAATTTTATTTTTAACTTACGTATAAAGATAATGAAAATCAAAGTATTTATTTATGCTTTCCTTCTCCAAAGACAATGCTTCGAATATAAATTTTCTCCCCTAGAAATTTGAGTAATTAGCTTGACGAATATTACGAATCTCGTTCCCTTAAATCACTCGTTTAAGTTTTTCTCCCCCTCAAATAATGTATTAATCAAAAAATGGTATTTTCGTCTCCGTTCGTAGTATGCATTTGAAAATTTGAAAAAAACCGTTTTAAACGATGGAAATGCATATCGAAAATCTACCATTTGAAAAGTACATATACCTCGTAACCTTAGTTGTAGTAGCTCACGCTTCAACCCTTGATCATGTATGTGGAGCCACTACGTCGAATCCATACACGAGGGAAAATCCACAAAATTAGCGGGACTTTGGTACTCATTGCAATGTGGGTCCTTCCTTATAAGTAGATAACGATTTAAGCATAAAAGGTGTTAAATTTAAATTTTGTCCTAAATCATCCATTACTGAACCTTTATGTACCCAAATTTGTTTGGAATTACCCAAATTTTGTGGAGAAACATGAACCATGTGGGAGCGATTTGACACGGATAAGACGTTTCCGCTCGGGTGAAAGTGTGTTTTGGGAGAAGATTTTAAAATTTTCTCCGAGACCAAGCGCATAAGATGTTTCTTTGAATGAACCTTGACCGGATATTGCATGTAGGGACACGAGCTTATAGAATTATAAGTATCTATCGCACACAAGTTGTATTTCCTATGGTTAGAATTCACACCTTTCACATTAGAATGAGAATAGGAATTTCGAAAATTATTTTCAAGTCTAGGTTTTTTAAATGAAAAATTAGTAGAATCATTTGGAGCACACGTGAAGTTTGTGCGCTAGAACTTGAAATATTTTCGTGAAAACTTTTCTTTTCAGGATCGGGAGAGGAAGGCTTTTGGTCTTTATTATTCCGTTTTGGAGGCGCTTTTCCGTTTCTCCCATTTTCGTGGGACTTGTTCCTCAACTATAGAAAGTGCGGGACTTTTACTTTGAATTTCAACTTTGGTCAAAATTTGACGTAGCATTAGTAAAAGTCGTTTCGATGGTAGGAACGAGATCATCCGTTTGCGTCCTTTTCTCATGTCTTGAAATCGAGGAAGCTTTGAGATTATATATCTCCGTTAGAAGTATATTCTTTTCTGCTTCAAAATTCTTTCTTTCCGTTTCTAATGTAGAATTTAAATCCGCTATCTTCTTAATAGTAAGTATATCAACGGAAGAAGAATTATGAGATTTTACTTCCTTGGTCTTAGAAGTCGCAAGAAGATCTACTAATTTTTAATCTTAGAATAGAGTTTCCTACGTTCGTCACCTAAAAAATCATAGTTATTTTAGCTGTGCTCTTCTCGGCTTTGACAGGTATTTAGACTCTTAGTTAACTCACTAATCTTAGAATTAGATTTTCTATTTGAGCTTCGAGACTAGTGACTTTTTTGTTCGCAACTTCTAGTCTACATTTAAGAAGACCTTTCTTGTCTAGATTCCTAAGAGACAATTATGGTTGTTGTCTAGCATGTCCTTTAATTATTTTACTATCGAACTATGCTTCTCTAAGGGAATATACTTAGTCTCGCTAATATTGGGGTTCATAGATAATTCTTCTATTTTCGCATTAGAGCTCCTAAGGTTAGATTCGGAAATTTCTAGCTTAGATCAAGACCTAGGGAACTTGTAGCTCTATTTGCCTCTTCGACTACTTCATAATTTTTGCTTAGTTCCTTAACCTTAGTTTCTATGATTTCTATCTTAGCCTCGAGTGTTCTAACATTTTCAAGTTCCATTCTTATATTTTCATAATGTTTCATTGCCCAATTATAATTTGGTCTTGTAACGTTTTTAGTTCGTTTTCTATTTTCTTTATGATTGGATTTATTAATGTTTTTCATTGTAGTTTAAATTTTAGGTTGGTTGGATATTTTGATCGTTGACGTGTTTTATGGATTTGAATTTTTTTATTGATATTTTGGATTTTAAATTTTCAGTTTAGAAAAGTTTTGATTTAGTCGAGAAATTTTGTGAAGTATCGAAATATTGATTATCGCAAACTTTGGGTGTTAATCGAAAAGTTTAAATTTTCGATGACATCAAAAAAAATTACCAAAAATTTTTATATGCCAATCCGAAGGTTACTGTTTTCATTTTTTGTTAAGTTCAATATAAAGCACTGTTTTCGATCGAAAATAATTTTCGAGTAAAAAATTTCCGAATGAAGATGTAGAGCCCTGTTTTCAATTGTAGTAGTTTTTCGACGAGGTACTGCTTTTAGAAAATAGTTTTACGATTTGGTTATTATTTTCGATTGTTATGGTTTTCTATCCGTTACTGTTTCGATCGCTAAGTTTTTTTATTGGTACTGTTTCGATCGCTAAGTTTCAATCTGAGAAAATTTGTTGTTGTCTCCTTTTTGTTTAAGTTTCTATTTTTTTTTTTAAGTTTTTCGATCGTTTGTTCTTTTTATTATTATTCTTGATGAGATAAGCAATGAGAAAGGAAGGGAAAGTTTTCGATTGGATGGAAGTTTTGTGATAGAGGCAAACCAAAATATGATTTTTATAGTGATGGAATGATGACTAATGATTAGGTGCAATGATGAGCAAGTTTGGTAGTGACGCACGTGTACACGAGTATTGGAGAGAGTGAGCGAAAAAAATTTCGATAGCTATTTGAGTACTGTTTTTGATTGCTACGTGAGATTGTTTTCGATTGCTATTTGACTTTTCAAAGGTCTGTAATAATAGAGTTGATTTTCGATCCTTTAGTGCAAACTAATGATCGAGAAACTTATACGATCGAGAGGTGAAACACTGACCAATCGAGAATTACCTACTTTCACACCTATCGAAAACAGTAAATCACTTACTATAGGTTCTATTGAACAACAGAGAATAGCAACTAAGCGAAAACCACGAACACAGAATTCAACTCAAATCAAACTAATATGCAGATTAAGCATGGTAATCACACAGAAATTATCGAAACCAGTTTCTAACACAGAATTAAGCCAGAAAACAGCAAAACATATCAAATATTTCAGAAATCGGATGAATATTACGAAGAACACGAAGAACACAATTCATCACAAATCCGAACGAAAACAGCAAATCAGTCTACCAAAATTCGGGTAATCGACAAGAACAAACACTCGATTCAGCGCAATCAAAGCAAAATCAATTCAATTTTCGAAAAACCAGAAGAACAATTCGATCAAATTTTCAAAATTTGCGAAAGTTTGTGGTTCGATCATCAAAGTTCACTGGGACGGGTTAGAGAAACACATAATCGAACCTCAAACAGCAAAACAAGTCGAATTATGAAAACCAAATCAAAATTTAGCTATGAACAGTATGTGCGAAAACAGTGAATATCAGTTTCGAAAATTCAAAATTAGTCCAAATCCTAACACACTCGGTTCTGATACGAATTGTTAGGACCCCAGATATCCAACCTATATGATCTCGGCAAGAATCATATAGTAAATCTAAGAAATTCGAACGCTTACGCTTGAGATTACCTACTTTGAAGCTTGAGAGAGAAGTTACTTTGAGAGCACACAAGGGAGGCAAATTTTCACTCTCTAAAATTTCGATTCTATTCTAAATTGTGAAACCCTTGTATAACGCACTCCTTATTTCCCAAGGAGTTCGCGTATATATACCATCTCGTGGTATATTACACAAGTAGTCTTATACAATGACTATTTACTATTTAGCCCTAGACTACTTATTTACATAACAAGAGTAAGACAACTATATTAATTGAATACAATAAATAGTTGCAACAACGTGTCTCGCCTCATTATGTCCGACCTCGCCGTCGTGTTGGGCTGCTGGTTGAGTGTCAAAGCTAAAACCTCGACTCACTAAGTGAAGTCCAACGGTTCCTTTCTTTCCCTTTTTTATTTCTTAATTTACCATAATTTCCTCGAGTAATGAGTAAGAAATAGATAAATTGAAAAAATATCGCGATAAATAGGGAAAATAACGACAAGTGGGCGATAAACAGGCGGTATATAGGTTACGACGAAACACTATTTCATAAGACCGTCCATGATTATCTATTCTACTATATTAAGGGTGAGAGAGTAGGATAACCGTCAATTTGTCTGTACCACTGACCAATCAGATTTTTCTCTCATTTATTACAAAAAATAAAAAGACTTATTAAACCACGTAACTTCCATAACCTTATAATAACTACCAAATTTTATTTTTAGTATATTGCTTATTAAAACTATTTAATCATAATTAACTTTTTTCATTGCACACACGTAGAGAATGCCAGAAATACTATTAGAGCCCGATTGGTTGGAATGATGGGTTTAGATGGTATTAGTTTTGGTTGGATTTATATAATGAGGGATATGAGGTATTTTGGGTGTTTGGTTGATGGGATCAAATAATGATGTATGTATGTTTGGTAGATGGATTTAAATGGTATTAAATTTTATTAAACGCAATTACAATTTTACCTTGTTTTAAATTAAACTTTATTAATCATGAATTCCGAAGCCATATGCAAGCTTATTCTCAAATCTCAACGATGTCAATGTCACTTGATTTGTTTTTCTTTTGGATTCTTGGTCGTAGTCACTCAAATCAATATCCAATAGGCCTTATTTTTCTTATTCTCAGCAAGGTCAACCAATTTATAAATCGAATATTTTCCTAATTCTCAACAAGATCAGTAATTTCTATAAATCGAATATGTTCTAATTCTCCAATTTTCTTTAGGGCATTTCGTCAAACATGTTATGGATACCACGCATCACTTGCCTTCTGCAATAGATAACCATGGTGGCCCAACAGTAGATAAGAACAAATTAAAAAAACTTTCTTTTGGACGAAGGATTATAGATTGATTCATCGAATAATGTGTGATTAAAACCTCAAACTTCTTTCGTCCGTTTCTTGATGAAGTAACCTGTAAGCAAATCTTCCTCTTCGCTCGCCGGAGAAAAAACCTTCATTCTAAGAAGACGTAAATTCCATTTCTGTAGCAACAAGACAGTCGAGCTGAACATCAGTCAGTGGGTCGTCGGACGATTTTCCTTCGATGTTGTAGATGTAATCCACTGTTCCAATGGGCTCTCGCCGACTACGGTGGATATGCTGTCGGACGGGTCTTGCCAGGGTTGGATGTCGGACATTTTCTTGCCGGTTCATAGATGTCGAGATGGGTTGCTTGGAGTGGGTTTGTAGCTCGTGAAATGCGAAGTGGAATCTGCATCGAGAGCGAAAGAGGGTAAATGAGGAAAATACATTAATAAATAGGGTAAATATGTCAGAAACACACGGGATTAACTAATGGGAAGGGGGAGGCTGATTTATTTAATGACTTAAAGGGAGTATTAAGGGGTAGTAAAACCCCGCCTTTAAATATACCCCTTTATCAAACACTGTTTAGTTAATCCCCCCTTATACCCCCAACCAAACACACCCTTAAGTATTAAGGCGCAGCAATAAAATACCCTTTTTTTGTTCTATTGATGTATTGTTTGTATCAGATTATAATTGAAAGACAAAAAAGTCTTCAATGAGTTGCACCATTAGCGTTGCGATATCAGCACGATCCCGCTCCATCGTCAAGATCAACCTCCGCCGTAGAGATCAACTTCCATCGTCGAATCAACGTCTTTCGAAGTTCTTTAATTTGTAGAGGATGTTGCTCTATCTGATGCTTGAAGAACATTTGCTTATGTGCATTATTATTACGTGGGCACTTATTTGGATGTTGGTAATGTTTTTCATAAGTTTTTTTTTTCAAAAGAAGATACTAAAGAAGAAACTAACGAGGTTATTAAAGAAGAGTAGTTATAAATCTCTTTTAATATTTTGTTGTGTCTTTTTATTGTTTTGTATTTTATAGTAATATGACGAATTTGCCAGCCTCGAATTTGTTGCACTTGATATCAACGGCAAGAACTATTTATCTTGGGCACTAGATTCCGAAATTCACCTGAAAGCCAAAGGTTTAGGTGACACCATTATCGCTACGAAAACCACAACAAATCATGACGCAGGCGCAACCGACGCCAGTGGCACAATAATATCCACCACTCCTCAGGATAAGGCAAAAGCCTTGATATTTCTTCGCCACCACATTCATGAAAGTCTGGAAGCTGAATACTTAAACGAAAAGATCTAGCTGAGTTGTGGAAAAGTTTGAAAGAACGATACGACGACCTGGCAACTGTAAGATTTTAAATCGGTGAATAAATATAACTCTGCAGTTCATGGATTACTTCTACATTGAAATTATGTGGAGAAGCTATCAACGACGATGATAAACTTGAAAAAAACATTCACCACTTTCCATCCGTCGAATGTAGTGTTACAACAACAACATCGTGAAAGGCAATCTAAAAGGTATGCAGAACCAATATCTGTTTTATTGTTGGCTGAACAAAACAACAAACTGCTGATGAAAACCATGAATCCCGACCAACTGGTGCGGCTGCTATCCATGAAGCGAATGCGGTCAGAGGAAATAATAGTAATAATAATAATAATAATCGAGGAAATGGTCATAGACGTGGACGTGGCGGATATCGCGGTCGCGGACGCGTCATGGTCAAGGCCGAGGTCGTGGTCGAGGATATTATGGTGGTGGTTATCAGCACTTCCGTGGTGGTTATCATAACAATCGTGGTGGTCATCAAAATCTTCCCCAAAAGAGGAAAAATTATGATCATAAAAATGAGAAGAGGCATATTGAACAAAAGGATAACGATGAAGGATGCTATCGTCGCGGTGGTCATGGCCATTGGTCGAAAACTTGTCGCACGACCAAGCATCTTATTGAGTTATATCAACAAGCTAAAAAGGGAAACAAGATTGAGACAAATTTTGTTCAAGCTGACATTGCCTCAACTTCTGGTGTCGATAAACATAATATGTATTTGGAGGTGCAGATTTTGTCGCAGATGAGTAATAATGTGTTATAATGTTTTCTATGTTATGTATTTTACTATTGTGTGTTTATGTGTTTAAGGTTGTTTAAACTTATATGTGTGCTTGTAATATATCGTTTTGTTTCTTAAATAAATATTGATGATTATGATATGTTTATATGAAAGGGATATTTATCTGATGGATATAGGCATGTGCAATTGAGAATTATGTCTTGCATACCGTGCAACGACTCATACGATTCTGAAGAATAAGAATACTTTGATCACCTCGATATGAAAGAAGCTAGTGTTATCACTATATCGGGTAGCACAAATATAATTAAAGACTCCGGAAGAGCTAGTATCTTATTACCCAGAGGAATCAAATTGGTTATTGAAAGTGCCTTATATTCTACTGAGTCACAAGGAAATCTGTTAAGCTTTAAAGCTATTCGACATAATGGATATCATGTTGAGACAGCGATAAATGGAGGTGTTGAATATTTATACATCACAAATGTAATTTCGAATTATAAAAGAATTGTGGAAATATTACCTTAGTTCGAGTCTGGGTTATATTATACATATCTGAGAACAATTGAATCGTATGCTTTCGTAAACCAGAAGTTTACTGATGACAGTATATTTAATATTTGGCATGATCTGTTGTGCCATCCCGGTTCAACTATGATGCGAAGAATAATTGAAAATTCACGGGGACATTCGATAAAGAACCATAGGATTTTTCAATCTAATGAATTTAGCATGTGATGCTTGCTCTAGAGCGAAGTTAATTATTCGGCCATCATAAATGAACGCAAAGAATGAATCTAGTGTATTTTTTGAACGTATACATGTGGGCCGATACATCCATCATGTGGACCATTTAATTATATTATGTTGTTAATTGGTGCTTCAAGTAGATGGTCCCATGTATGTTTATTATCTACGAGGAACGAGACATTTGAGAGATTACTTGCTCAGTTGATTCTTTTAAGAGCACGTTTCCAGATTATCCGATAAAAAAATACGCTTTGATAATGCTGGTGAATTTACCTCCAAGGCATTTAAATGATTATTGTATGTCTATCGAATTGATATTGAACATCACGTGCCACATGTTCATACACAAAACGGTCTTGCGAATCATTAATTAAATGCCTGCAATTAATTGCAAGATCATTATTAATGAAAACGGATCTTCCCTCGTCATATTGGGGACATGAATATTACATGCAGCAGCACTAATTCGCATCAGGCCGCCAAGTTACCATGATATCTCCCCGTTTGATAAACGTCTTTTGATATGTTTATAGTTGTTAAATTTAAGTCGTTTGCATGATAAATGGAGTCGTTTTGATAATTTTAGGGCTATATTTTGTTTCACAGCAAATCACAACCATAGATAGAAGACTCGTTAATCTTGATTCTGAAATGAAGACATTTCTTTCGCATTTCTCAATGATCACAGGGTAAATGATGTCGGATGGACCTGAAATGTTAACCATAGATAGAAGACTCGTTAATCTTGATTCTGACCAAAAGGATTTCAATCCGTGATCTAGATTGGGAGATATGAATTTTTGAACGTGCTGTTGTTTCACCATAGAGCCATTTTCTTGCCCGACTGTGTCACGGCCGTGAACATGAACCAACCAGAGAGCAATTTTCTAAGCCCCGAACGCTTCATGGCTGTGAATGGTGGCTACCGAAGCCGTGAACACGGGCAGAGACGTTTTTTCTTCAGGCTTTATGATTGTCACGACCGTGAAGATGCATATACGAGGCCATGAACGTTTCCATGACCATGTTAAAAGTCAAGGCATATCGAAATATGCCTCATTTGTCAAAGGAGATATCACACACAAAGATCTTGGGACCAATTCTCTTCATAAGACCAATTTATAATAGACATAAAATCAGTTTTTGGGGGCCGCATATACGGCTTGGAGGCTAAAGATCTTTCAAAATTTCCTCTCCTTGGAACTCACGTTGAAGAAAAGGCTCAAGAAAGATAATGAATGAAGGAGAAACGACCTCTATATGTAGAGCCAATGAAATTAGAGGAACCTGAGGTGAAAAAAGCTACATTACAAAGTTTATTCTCTAACACATATTCACGTTACCTCTCTAAAGCCTCCAAAACCCAAGAACAGCTAGTTGCTTGTCACGTGTTCGATAAAAGTACTCAACGAAGAACGGAGATTAACTTAGAAGTCGAATTCAGTGAAGTATTTACGATGTATTCGATGTTAATTACATGCGTTGTTCTGATCATGATGAGTAGCTAAATATTTTGTATTTGAGATGAGATGAACCCTATTGAGATCAATCGTATGTTTAAGTGTATTTGATGTTTTGTTGTTTTATGACTCGTTTATGAAGCATATGATTTTGATTATGTCTATGTGATTAAAGTAATCTGGTTAGCTTGGTCATGTCTATGTGTTCAAGTTAACGTAGTCCGGGAAATTGTACGCTACGCTCGAGAGAGGGGCGAACGATTAGACCACTCGTAAACGAGCGGAATAAACTCATCGCTAGAGATAGGTATAATCGCCTAAGTGAATTTTTATTGAAAGAGGGTAGAAAAATGATCAAGTTTACCCTTGTATATTATGAGGAGATGTGAAAACGACTTTGTCATTATAGCAGTATATGTCGACGACATCAATATAGTCGGAACTCCTAAGAGTTATCGAAAGCGGTTAATTATTTGAAAAAGGAGTTCGAAATGAAAGATCTCGGTAAAACGAAATATTGTGTCAGACTGCAAAATGAATATTTAAAGAATGAGATATTTGTACATCAAGAAACTTATACGAAAAAGGTGTTGAAAAGGTTTTACATGGACAAAGCTCATTCACTGGATACTCCGATGATTGCCCGTTCGTTAAACGAGAATAAAGATCCGTTCAGACCACGTGAAAATGATGAAGTGTTTCTTGGTCCTGAAGTACCATATCTTAGCGCTATCAAAGCACTAATGTATCTTATGAGTCATACGCGCTTGATAATGCGAATGTTTTGCTACCTTCGAGGAACAACTGATATGGGATTGTTCTACTCTAATGAGATGAAAGCAGGTTTAATCGGGTATGCGGATGATGGATTTTATCCGACCAATATAATGCACGATCGCAAACGGGTTATTTATTTACGTATGGTGGAACCGCTATTTCATGGCGGTCCGTTAAACAAAGTTTAATTGCCACTTCATCTAATCACGCTGAAATACTAGCTATTCATGAAGCTAGCAGAGAATGTGTCTGGTTGTGATCGATTATTCAGCATATACAACAAACTTGTGATTATTTATAAGAAAAATTACTTCCGACGATATTATATGAAGATAATGCGGCATGCATCGCCCCAATAAGGAGGGATATATCAAAGGTGATAGAACAAAAAATATATCACCAAAACTTTTCTTTACACATGAGCTAGAGAAAAATGGTGATATTGATGTACAACAAGTGCGACCAAATGAAAATCTTGCAGATTTGGTCACAAAAGCACTTCCCCCCAATGATTTTCATAAGGTTAGTATATCAAATTGGCGTTCGAAGACTTAGAGACTTAAAATTTTGTCATCATTAGGGGGTTTAAATACACGTTGCACTCTTTTTCCTTAACTGTGGTTTTTCCCAGTAAGGTTTTTAATAAGGCAACAAGTTAAAGCATATTCTTTCGAAAACATCCAAGGGTGAGTATTATGAATAAATCATGATTCATCACTATGAATCATTAAATAAATCATGATTCATCACAATGAATCATCAAAATTGTGGGATTAAATGTGGATGTTTTTGGATATTAATGACTCATGAATTTATGATAAGATGAGGTGTATAAAAAGATTGTATTTTTGTATGAGTTTTATAGATGACTAAATTGTATTTTAGTGTATGATTTTAGTACAAATAGGTGTTTTGAGTTACACTGTAAATATATCAATAGTATAGATTTATACTACTTCCCTAAATTCTCTCCCAAAATAATCATAATATATATAAGATAATCTTAATATTCATAACAGAAAAGCATTTGCTGTGACTTGTGCACCTTTCATATTCAAACTAAAATGCAAAACATTAAAATAAACCAAATCAAAATAATAATATAATACAAACTTGCCTTGTCTTGTATGATATTATCAACATTAAGAAACATTTTTTGCCTTATAAATGAGATAACAATATAAATAATATGATACATATTTTCTATAATATATCCCAACCAATCTCAATAATTCTTGAACCACGAAACAGTGAACCATAAAAATGTATTATCCAAAATTTCTTTTAGGAAATTTATAACCTAAAGATTTGAACAAACCATTTCTGCAAATACATTCTTCGAATTTGGTATCGAATGTTAGCATCATAGTTGCAAAGTCATTAATTCGTGATCAGCTTTTAATTATGAGAATCAGGTGATTACTCACATATCTGATTTTTTTTTTTTTTTTGTCCGGGGAGGCTTTGCAGGTTTCGTTTACAATTATTTGAAATTGGGAGTTAGAACTGTAAAATTTTTTTGGAACTTGCTATTATTTGTTTCGGGACTATAATGACGTTTTTAGTTGGTGGCCCCAGTTGGCGGCCCCCGGTTCATGTAATAGTGTGAGGCCCTAAGTATAAACTTCAACTAATAAAGTGAAATCTTCATACTCTAAAAACTTACGTGTGTTTCTTATGCGATAGACAATGATGTAAGGGCCGGCCCTGATAAGAGCCGTATCTGTAGATTAAGTTAGGATCATTTTTCTCTCCGAGTATGGGATGTCATACAATCCCTTCGACAATTCATAAATACATAAGAAATCGTATATCAAAACTTAAATTTCCTTAATCATCAAGATTCTAAGTGATTTGACTAATAAATTAGTTAGATGTGGTTCACTTACAAAACATATAAATATTATTTATATATAATATATCGAAAGGTATTTATGTAATTATTTAAGTTAAATACAAATACATATACATATTTATATATTTTATATACAAGGAAATAGAATTTGCTTCTACTTGGGGCATGTGACCATACATACATGCAATTGTTTTATGTCTGGACAATGGCTTTACAATATTTATTATATACTAGTATTTTAGCACACCGATGTGTGTGCAAATATATTAAATTATTTTATATTTTGAACACTTACATTATAAAAATAATATTAATTTAAGGATAAATTTGTAATAAATGAAAAAGGGTAAAATTGTAATTAAGTAGTTAAGTGTAAAATTGAAAAATTACATGTTAAATTGATAGGCCAAAATTGACAATTTATAGAACCACTAGGCTCTTTATATAAAGATATTGAAAATATAACTAACTATATAATTGCAGGGCAGGCAAATGTTTTAAAGCAGGCAAGCACGGCCCGCATAATATTATCCTCCATCTTTTTATTTAGGGCGAACGACACTTTAAGTCCCCAATGTTTGGGCCATATGATGAGCATTTTCGGTCCCCCATGTTCCGAGGTAACACTTTTAGTCCCCAGTGTTATCGATTTTGGACGGTTTTGGTCCATCGATTAATTTAATCGCTAATTAGATGGAATTTAACACTTGAGATCACATGATCTCCTTAAACTGGACTTAACACCTCATGAATCATCATCTTCTTCAATCAAACGCACGCGAGCATCATTATGTATCATATTAATTCATTTTCAAGGTTGTCGATCATTTCCTAAATGTGATGTATAATGATGTTCCTCTGCGTTTAAATCGAAGAAGAAGACGTGTTATGAGGTTTTACGTCGAGTAAAAGGAGATCATGTGCTTCACGTGTTAAATTTTGTCTACATTAGCGATTAATTTATCGAGGGACCAAAACCGTCCAAAATCGATAATCGGGGACTAAAAGTGTTACCTCGGAACATGGAGGATCGAAAACGCCCATGGCCCAAACATTGGGGACCAAAAGTGTCATTCTTCCTTGAACTATTAAAAGCCAAACACGACGTCGTTTTATGCCTATACATCAATAGGTCATTATTAACCTATGGGTAGATTACAACGACCAATTCACTATTCATTTATTCATTCCCATTTATAAGTTTATATTAAATTATGAATGTACATTGGTAAATATAAATGTTAATGTGAAACAGAAATAGCGAGTGTTAAGTGAGACCAACTTTTGGTATATATTTTATTTTATATTATATATGTTGATTAAGTGTCACATGCCTTCTCTACACAATTTAGATCTACCACTTTAGAAAATTGTATGTAATGTATGCATGAATATATATTGTTTCATGATATCTTTAAAAAAATACAGATATCGTTTAATATGCATTACATTAATATTAGTGTATTTTAAGTAACACATATAATAATATTAACAGAATAAATGAATTCATCACGATAATTGAGAAAATTTGAATTTCAACCGGACATTTATTGAGACTCTTCATGGAATTGATTGTTTTGCCTTCCATATCATGAAAATGAAAATGATCTTAACTTAACCTATAAATATGTTTTTATCAATTGTCATTGCATATAAAGAAAAATAGCAGCTAAAAAGTAATAAAAGGTTATAATATTGCATCCACAATGCATAATTAATGGTTTAATTTATGGGGCTTTTAAGAACCAGGCCCCTTTAAGTTTCATAATAGAATTCAGGCCCCTGTCAGTATCAATTTCGGTATAAGGACCCATTATGTTTCAGCTCTAGAGAGAAGGATCAAATATTTGATCTGACCAAAATACCCTTACAAAGTTATATAATAAAAGGTATCCAGAACCAGTTTTCTGTACCATCGTTAACCATATTTAAGTAAAAAAAATTCGATCAGAAAATCTCGCAGATTTCTATTCTTTCGAACGATCCTCGGAAACGAAAGTCGATCTATCCACGAGGGTTTATTTCGATATTCAGGTCTCGATTCGATTTTACCGGTGTATCTTTAGAACTTTTTTGTACAAATTCGAGAGACTCATATCCTAAACAAATCTCTGAAACTCAGTTATTTGCTCTATTGTTCGTCGCTCATGGTTTGCCGAAATCTAAAATCGCCGGATTCTTGCCTAAACAGCTGTTCACGAAACGTGATATGGATGGTAATGCATCTGTTATCATAAAACAATTAATAGGTATTAATAAGCTAGCTTATGGTATATATCCTTATTTAAAGGTAATTGTAAGCTGGATTTGGTCCAAATGCCTATTATCTGTATCATTATAACAGTGGAAACTCGATCGAAACAATCGGTTGTATACATTATTTCCATCTTGCACGAACACACATCCTAGACCAAACCAAGTTGGTGTGTCCTAGACGGTTATCATGTTATTCAGGTCTCGAAAGTTCGATTTTACGCGGGTGAATTTTCGAATTCTTTTGACGCAAATAATGAAAACACGGTGAAATCGAATCCCGATTCGGTCGAAATTGAAGATATTTTGTACAAATTCGAGAGACTCATATTCTAAACAAATCTCCGAGACACCATGTTGGCTCTATTGTTCGTCTCTCAAGATTGCTGAAAAAAATACAATTGCCGGATTCTTGCCTAAACAACTGTTACGGAAACGTGGTTTGGATGGGTCGCGCATCTGTTATGTAAAAACATTTAGGGGTGTTTGCTGACACGCTCAAATACTAGCAAGTGTACTAGGTCGTGTAAGTAGTAAAACGGACGAAGTCCGCGATATCGATCCACGAAGACAGCTCGATTAATTCTAAGAAAATATTCCTAATTCTAATTTAAACTAACGGAATTTTATAGTTTTTACGATTTAAGTAAATGAGATAAAAAACAAGTATAAAATAAACGCAGATAAAAATAAGTGAGGATAGAGCAGTTAACGACGAACGTGATTAAGACACATGCTCGGCACGAATATTCCTACGTCTTCATGCAATATCATCTATCTAATCAATATGAATCAAGTCAAGGTGGAATTTCCTAATATATTGCTACCCGTTATTCACGTAACTAGCAACCCTACGTAAATAGAGAACCAATCAACTTATGTCTATATGACTGTAGTTCCTATACGTGCATTCGATCTTCGTGTTCCCGAGTTTAGACGCTTCGGCGCTAAGGTTTGGAGGAAACCACACATACGAAACCGAATTCCATCTCTGTCGGTTTTACGTAGTGGTATTCAATGTTTTGTTCTAATCGGTCTAATCACTTAGTCCGTCTCATAAACCAATCAATAATCATACGCATGGAGGCCAATCACGCGTACGCATATGAAGCACAAACAAGAATACATAACTCAAATCATATGATTAAATAAAATAATAATTGCATTAGTACGTAGTCATAATCCGGCCTCACACGGCCTCAATCACAAAAGAAATTAGCCTAGCATATTAATATACGAAAACGACAAAGAATCAAAAGCAAACATTGTCGAAACGAAATATTAAAAGATAAGAAATTCGCCCTTTTTCGGGTGTGCTCGACTTGTCTCGCTCGTCGCCGTCAAAATTCCTCGCAGCCGTCGTTTTTATTCGCTGTGCAAAGCCCTCTATCGTTTTTCTGACCTCGGCCTTTAAATAGAATACCTAGCAACCGACTTAATCTTCTTTGGGCCGAATATCCGCATAATCACGTAGTCTTGCTTCTAAAATTAAATAATCAGCTCATTCAAAGTAGTATGTTTGACTTATTCTCATCTTGGGCCTCGTGCATGGGCATGTATGCGTTGGAAATTCATTGCAAGCAAGCACTAGGCAACTTAGGAGACAAACCGACTTGGTTTTCTTCTATCACACGGCTGATTTCACTTCATCATAAGGGCCCCATGCTCCAAATACATATCATCAAAGGCACATCATTGAAAGGTCGACAGGACTTTCCCATTTCCATGGCGGGTAAATTCGATCTTGATTTCGGCTTGCAATCACGTTCTCTTCTTCTCATATTTTTATCCATTTTCCATTGACCTCTATAAATCAAGAGAATGCACGTAAACTTGGGATATCCAAGTATATATGATAAATAACGACCGAAAATTACGCTTTATGAGGTATAAAAATAGCGTAAAATTCCTAACTTATCAACAACCCCCAAACTAGCTTCGATCGTCCTCGATCATAAAAGCGGAATAAAATTAAATCAAGTTAGGATTATAAAACATCAATCAATGACTTTCTCCCGTTTCATCTCAGAAAATGTAAAAGCATATAAGGTCGAGATAATCATCAGCTAATGAACGATCTAGTCAAAACATGAAGCATGAGGTAATGTGTCGCAATCTTATCATAGCATGAAAGACATTTCTAGAATTATACCACGCATCAATCCACAACTCTCACAAGGATCGCTCAAGTCGCTCGAAGTGTTTTCAAAGGGATCTGTATAAAGACGCTCAATGCACGACATGAAAAGATATTACTCTATGCTTGCAAATATATCACACCATAGTCAATATAATAGAGTCATGCACGAATCAAAGGGTCTTTCATCAAGGGTTATAATGGGGCTCGGGTTTTGTAAGGTGCGTCATATGGAAAAGTGAGCTAAAAAATATCAAACGTGTCAATCATCGAATCGCTCTTCTAACCACTTATTTTGCTCTTCTAACGTCGTGTCTATTTTCACTCGACTCGTCCTTTTTCCTTTTCTAGCTCTTCTCGCTATTTCTTTTTCTTTTTCTTTTTTTTTCGCCTCTTTTTTTTTTGAACCAGCCCCTCCTATCATTTCTTTTTGTACGTCTTATCGAAGAGAGAGGTTTCTAGTCCGCTGCAATATTACGACGAGAGATCTATATCATAGGACGAGTTCATAACTAACATGCTTCGATGATTTGCTCCTTCTCAACTAACAAGCCATTTTTCACGATATCGATAAATTACCACGTTGATACGGGTCGTATAGGCTAGATATGAGGCAATCAGGCTAAATATCTGGGCTCCAAATCAACAAATAAGTCAAATAGGCTCAAAGGGGCTCACTAAGTGGTAATACGTAAGTAGGGAAGAATTTAGGCTAATGACTCAATCCTAGTGCCCTTCTCATTTTCGCACACAAAAATCCATATAGTAACCATTGACATGCATAACAGAGCAAAGTTCGAAAAAATTCAGTCCATGCGTGTCACACAAGAATAAACACCGAGCGTAATGAGTTGCTCTGAATTCATCTCTGAAGGCTCAAAAACTCACATGTTAACTGGATTTGTGCTTCATGATACGCGATACTCTCCTAAAGCAGTCAATATAGCCAAATAATCATGCTAATATCACGAATGCAACATGTAAGACTATCTCACTCAATTCATCGAATCATATCACGACACAGTAGAATTTTAAAATTTTCATCATTGACAGGAGATTCCACAGATGGCGTTCAAATCGCAACTTTCATCAGTTCTACCCCACTAAAAGACCGAAGCACATCGATACCTAAAACATGTGAGCATATTAAGTCTAGCATGTGTCACACCCCACCCCCAAACTAAATATCACATTGTCCTCAATGTGTAAAATAAAAGCAAAGAGAGAGTTGAAAGTGACACTGCCCTGAAATTTTACGTCGGTTGCTGTAGAGGAATTTGGGTAACGTGTAGTACACAAGCAACCATCGCGAACGGGCAACCCCCAAACTAGATATGAGCTGCAAGAAAGCGTGACTAGGCGGCACTGTGAGAGCGAATTTTTTTAAAGAAAATGAAATAGAGAAATAGGACTAAAATATAAATAATATATATGCATCGATAGGCCTTGGGTTGCCTCCCAAGAAGCGCTGTTTTTATAGTCGTTAGCTCGACTCTCGTTCTGCTCATTCTGGTGGATGATCGAGGTTGATCGAGTCTTGTTTCCAAACATCTCGATCGTTGTACACATTGGGCTCGCCTCTTCCTGGTGATAGTGTCTGCATCATAGCATGGGGTCGAGGGTTCTCCTTCTTTCGCCATATGTAGATGCCATCCTCTGTGCAGTCTTCTCGACGAGCTTCTTCTTTTTCTTTGACGAAACCGCCTTCTTGATAGATTTAGAGCCACTGCTCTTTTTAGTCCATGGGGTCCACCTGTTAAAATTCAACACGGAAGAAAACTAAGTTACGACTAGATTTAGCCTTGTTCCCATTCAGCGCATCTATTCGAGAATTAGCCTTCGTGTTCTGGCGGTCCTTCAGCTTGCTGGTATTCTCTCCAGACAAGTTGCACCTGAAAGACTCAGAACATTAAAAGCACAAGGGTCAAAAGATATCAATAAAGGAACAAGAATCATCAGTAGGGTGTTTCATAGATTTATAAACATCGAATTCAACTTCTCGTCCCCTACTTGCAAAATAAGTTTACCGTACCGACATCAATGATAGCTCTTGCCGTGTTTAGGAACGGGCGTCCGAGTATTAATGGGAGGGTCATCGTCTTCTTCCATATCCAACACAATAAAATCAGCCGGGGAAGTAGTGCTCTCCTACTTTCACCAATACGTCTTCCATTTTTTCCTCGTTGATACGTGATAGATCTATCGGCGAGCTGAAGGATAGTCGATGTGGGTTTCGGCTCGCCAAGTCCCAATTCCTAAATAATGAAAATGGCATCAAATTAATACTAGCGCACCAAGATCGCATAACACATTATAAATGTAAAAGATCCAATAGAGCAAGGAATAGAGAAACTCCCTCGATCCTTAAGCTTCGGCGGAAGCTTCTTTTGTAATACCGCTGAACATTCCTCGGTGAGGGCTATTGTTCCGTCTTCTTCTAACTTGTTTCTCTTTGAATAGTAGCTCCTCTCAGGCATTTGGCGTACTTAGGCATCTGCAATAAAGCCTCAACAAAAGGGATTAACTTCAAGTTTTTTAAATATATTAATGAAACGATCAAAAATCTTTGATTCTTCCCTTTTCGTAAAGCCGCTGGATATGGAGGTCGGATTTTTATCGGTGGGGCGGATGACCTTCTTTTCCTCCAAGAGCAAATCTGGCTCACATCGACTTCTTCGGGCTCCGCTTGTCCTTTTCGTAAAACCATAGTGTTTGAGGTCGTGAATTCGCTATGATCGGATGTTTCGTCTCTTTTGCTTCTTCCGCCTCCTTGGTCTCTTGGACGATTCAAGCTTCTTCCCACTTCTCAGTTCAATGACATTCGCGTACTCTCGAGGGTTTTTTCAGTGTCGCTTGGCAGTGTGCTGGCTTGCGCTCGAACATTGACTTGTTGAGTCAATTTAGTCGCCAAACTTTGTATTGTGCCCTATCTTGTTGAATCGTTCGTCTATTTACGACTCTGATCGCCCTTGATAGCCCGCCAATTTCTCAAATGCTATCTCCCAATCGGCTTTTTGTGTTGTTGGCGGGCCATTCGTTGTTTTGAGCTTCTGGGGGCTTTAAGTAGTGCGAATTTCGTACGACAGATTCGGATGGCCTCGCCAGCTTGGGTCGCATGTGTTGGAGTACGCATTCTTTTGCCTATTGTGGATGTAATTCACTGCCTCGGGGTTCTTGGCTTGCATCATGTCTAGTCTCCGGTGTATAGCCTCAAACTGTGCCTCCAGTGAGCTACTAATCTCATGTACCCCAACCGTCCGATGATCCAGATCTTGCTCAGTATATCGTGCGGGGTAGGCCGCGATCCTCTCGATGGCTGCAAGTGCGTCGGCATCATCGAGCTCCATAAAATTTGTGTTGCATCCTCCGTCGACGATGCGCTTATTCTGTGTGCTAAGTCCCAGGAAAAATGACTGCATTTGAACGCTCACGGGTATGCTGTGGTTCGGACATTGCCTGAGAAGGCTCTTGTATCGACTCCATGCATCGCTCAACGTCTCGCCCCCTTCTTGCTTGAAGTTCACAAGCTCGCTCCTTATCTCGCTAGTCCTAGAGAGTGGGTAGTACTTGCCCAAGAAACACTCCACCATCTGTCCCAACTAGTGATGGATGCGTGTGGCAGTGACGAAAACCACTCTGACGCTTTTCCTACAAGAGAGAAAGGAAAAAATGTAAGTCTTATAACCGTAGTAGATACCGCAGGATACTTAATAGTTCTGCAAATTTTGTTGAAATTTGGTGATGTGGGCATTGGCATCCTCATTAGTTAGCCCATGAATTGGACCGCTCCTGTCACCATATGCAGAGTCACAGGCTTGATTTCGAATTGATTGTTAGGTCCTTCGGGGATCACTATCGGGTCATTATCGTCGAAGGGGCCTGGAAGCGCTCGACTTAGTAGAGTGGGTCGTGGGGGATCTCTTGGTGTTCTTGATTCTCCATTATTCCTGCGAAAAAATAAAAATAAAATAAAAAATAGGTGAAAGAAAAAAAAATGAAAATAATAAACAAAAGAAAATAAAATAATAATAATAATAATAATAATAATAATAAATCTAAACTAAAACTGGAATGAAATCCTAAAACTAACAATACCGCTGTCCCCGGCAACGGCGCCAAAAACTTGACACGCTCAAATACTAGCAAGTGTATACTAGGTAGTGTAAGTAGTAAAAGACGAAGTCCGAGTATCGATCCACGAGACAGCTCGATTAATTCTAAGAAAATATTCCTAATTCTAATTTAAACTAACGGAATTTTTTATAGTTTTTACGATTTAATTAAATGAGATAAAAACACAAGTAATAAAATAAACGCAGATAAAATAAGTGAGGATAGAGCAGTTAACGACGAACGTGATTAAGACACATGCTCGGCACGAAATATTCTACGTCTTCATGCAAATCATCTATCTAATCAATATGAATCAAGTCAAGGTGGAATTTCCTAATATATTGCTACCCGTTATTCACGTAAATAGCAACCCTACGTAAATAGAGAACCAATCAACTATATGTCTATATGACTGTAGTTTCCTATACGTGCATCGATCTTCGTGTTCCCCGAGTTAGACGCTTTCGGCGCCTAAGGTCTTGGAAACCACACATAACGAAACCGAATTCCATCTCTGGTCGGTTTTACGTAGTGGTATTCAATGTTTGGTTCTAATCGGTCTAATCACTTAGTCCGTCTCATAAACCATCAAAATCATACGCATGGAGGCCAATCACGCGTACGCATATGAAGCACAAACAAAGAATACATAACTCAAATCATATGATAAAATAAAATAATAATTGCATTAGTACGTAGTCATAATCCGGCCTCACACGGCCTCAATCACAAAAGAAATTAGCTAGCATAGTAATATACGAAAACGACAAAGAATCAAAGCAAACATTGTCGAAAACGAAATATTAAAAGATAAGAAATTCGCCCT